>SNQJ01S0052492.1:9619-55347 GCA_010110895.2 Picea sitchensis
ATATAGTTTCCAACTCATGGATGGAGGTACGGATGGAAGTGTATCGGGTTCACTGGATCAAGTGTCTCATCATAGACAACTCCCTCTGTTTGTGAGAAACCTCTGGCTATAGATCTCGTTTTGTATTTCTTGACACTTTCATTAGCTGCATGCTTGATCATATAGATCCGCCTAGAAGTTACCACAAACTTCCCTTTCTGGTTCCTGAATAATATCTTATGCATAATTCTTTTAAGATATACTGGTATTCTTCTGTTATGGCATCTTTCTATACCAATTCTCTTGTTGATTCTCTAAGACAAAGTGTCTCAACATCAATGAAGAGGCTCATGACTGAAGGATAGCTCGAAAATCTTTTTTGCTTTCTCGGAATGTGCCTTGAGAGGCTTGTATGTTTCTTTGCCTCTTGCAGAGTGAGTCTAGGTAGGCATTTTATGCCCTACTGCAATATCTCTGAGCATATCAACTGGAGAAATTGGATAACCTGGAGTAATGACTGTCTCCCTCTGAATTGCTGAAGGGGGAGAAGGTATTGTCTCACTGTCAATCTCCATCTGAGATTCTCCGGGTCTTTGAAAAACTGTCTCTTCTTCAAGGACAACGTCTCTGCTTGTCTCAATCTGTCTCTGACTAGGGATGTCTTTGAAGATTCACTGTATCCTTTCTTCCTAAAGGATCTAGCTTGTGTTATCTCCCAAAATGACACCGTCATTTTGGGTGATAGGATGGGTTAAAATTTTTATTTCGGTGAGTCATGGCCTTCAAAATTCAAAATTTCAGCTTTCGGCAATCAACTAAGTCTGTGGAAGTTTACTTAACTGCCGAAACAGGCTAGTTTCAGCAGCTAATATGGTTTGCCATAATGACTTTAGCTGCCGAAAGTGTTTCCATGATGCAAACTTAAAATCCTTATGTGTCAAAATGTTCCTCCAAAAGGAATGAGTTGTGGTTTTCATTTAAAGGCTATTCTTTTTATTTTGCATGGAAGGACACGGGGAGGGTTATGTTAATCTAGTACAACAACGGGGTGCTCATCACCATTCTCGGATCTCACTTCGCCACAACATCAACCAGCTGGCATCTTCTAGTCACATTCTGTTCTCATGCCGAGTGTCCTTTCGAGGAATAGGGTTCACAGTTTTTTATCTACAGAACCAGACATCAAAGATCGCCACCGTCCCGACATGGAGAGATGCAGAGATCCGTATATAGTGAAACACTGCCAGAAATTCAAGCGTACAGGGCATAAAACTCAGCAGTCGGAGGTTAAAGCTTGCTAATCAGGATGAAAGGCCTAGATCAACTGTGCTATCAATGACAGCTGATGTTAATAGGAAGATACAGGAACAGGGTTTTCCATAGAGATGATTACAAATTTGTTGAATTCTTTATTAGAAGGCAAAGCTGTAGTTTATCTGTCCTTCAGTTTGATTCCCTTCATACAGAAAATAAGCCGCCGTGGCCTCACTGGAGATAACCTAATGGACTGTGCAATTTCTTCTTTCTATTTCTGATGCTTAATGTGCGTTAGATTTAATTTGCAAAATGTTCTATGATTTGCTTTGCCAAGAGATGCTGCAGGCGGAGGTTTGATTCCAGTTCCTGATGATTAATCAAGTCGAATGAATCAATGAAGGGTTTGGAATTTTGCAGAGTCAAAAGATAATGCGTTACAGGAGATAGGGAATTCGTTGTTAATGAGAACTTGAGATGTTTGCACGCTGCCTGAGAGGAGGTCGCGAACCTCTGTGCATGAGAGTATCCAGGGGCCGTGTGCAATCTGGGGTTTGGAATATTCAGGGCGGTGTTCGTGTTGAGCTTGTCGTGGTGACACAAACCTGAATCGATCAAACTCTTACTTTGCAACTTGGCTTTGGCGTTGGAAGAGCTCTCGGTTAATCGAAGGAGGTTGAGATTGTATTCAGGCATTAGATCGTTGTATCATAATGAGTAAGGTTCCTGGTTCCCTTGCGGCGAGGGGAAGCGGTGAAAGGTGGCCAAAGGATTTCGTTGAAGTGGATTTTGGACGAGGGCAAAGAGTCACCCATTTGTTAATATAAGCAAATCATCCTTGACTGAAATTAGAGTGTAAAATGGAACGAGGCAATTAGTCATTGTTTACATTCATTGGATTACTTAGAAATTTGGATTATCTTACCAAGTGAAATAATAGCGGTGCATTATGATGGATAGTTTGAATTTTGGTCAAGTGAAACCGGATCGGCACGGAACCGGATGATTAATGATTGGAGTATCGTTCATGATTTTGGAGCGAAGCGGCATTGAGGAAAGAGCGAGGGCATTACCGTCAAGCATTGAGAACAATTGCAGCATTGGAGAAACCGATTGCAAAATTCCTTGTAAATTTGAATAATGATCTTGCATTGTAAGATCAACAAGAAAATATCCTTAGCATTTGTGTTTGTGGATGAAATTGATGCAATTGGTAGACAAACAAAATTATTGCTAGGAAGGAGAGTACAGCTACAAACTCTTAAAATGACATCAGTTTGTAAGCGACACTCTTTTCATTTAAGGACATCGTTGATATCATTCCCTGGTAGTTACATGTTTTGAATGTGATTGAGGATGAGATGGCAATCAAAGCTTATAGGTGGCAAAAAAATTGGCTCATTAGTCAATCAAAACTAGTTTTAGAATCCACGAGAGCGGCGGTGCCAAAGCATCATAGTTACATCTCTGGTGAAGATACGTTGAATTGATGTTGGAGTAGAATCAGCAGTAATTCAACTTCTCATCTCCACAACAAAAAATACTTTTAAGTTCTCAGCAGTATCATCTCTTCTCAAGCCAAGCTGGGCGTGGATATACTAATGGAGTAGACATTGTTTTGAATGCTAATGCCAATCCCACAACGTTGGCCACAAACTCACTAGGACATTCTCAGGGTTTTACCACGATGACTGCTTTTGAAGAAAAACATAATGTCAAGCAGCAACAGTTGCAGATTTCTATACAACCTCATGGATCTGATCCAAATTGGAAATGAGCCTAGAGGGACAACAATGCAATCATATAGGTAATCAAAATTTTGACATTTTGATTTTTAAACAAGATTTGACTTTCAGTGGTTTAGGCAAGCCACATCGAGCTCATTAACCAACGAAAGGGGAACCTTACGATTGGATGAACATTGAGAACTTCGATAATCTTAACCCCGCAGAAAGTGCAGCTGATAACAGAATGCTTGAAATTTTACTGAGGATCAGAATTTTTGAATCAGAATGAGATAAAACTTCTCCGAATAGTCGGATATTGAATTATCAAGTCAGAATTAAAGATTATTTATAAGGCATGAGTAAGAGGAAGAGTTTAATCACATTTCAGATGCCTTCGATGGCGAATTTAGGGGATTTTTAGCCACACATCATCCCGACTCAGCTCGAATTTATCTTTGGAGAACAGGTTGAAGAAGCCTTGGAGGCTACTAATATTCCGATCATCCAGCAGTCAACACATTTTTAGGGCCGGCTCATGGGGAATTATCCTCCTTTGGGTTTTATCACATCTTTTTTATGCTTGTAATTTGACTTTCTATTTTTGGTATAGCAGATCCAGTTTTCTAGGATGTGGAAACTGTATGTAAAGACTATAAAGCCAGGAACATTTGAAGAAGAAAAGGTCGATTCTGGATACGATGTGCTCTTTGTACTTAGACTTTTCATTTGCTGTCTGAGATCGGGTTTCTTTCCATGTTGGTGGCAGTTTTCCATACTTATTATTCACTGTTATATTGTTGTCCAACCTTGAATGGTTGTTATCCTGTGTTTGGTTCTTGACATTATAATCAGTCTCTTTAGTTGTTTATTAGACCATGCTTTGCATTGGTTTATGAGCAATCTTTTCTTCATCCAAGATCACTAAATTTAGCCAATCTTGGAAACCACTTGTCATTGTTTTATCATTTTGATGAATATATAGGGACGGAATTTGAGTTATCCCATTGTTCCACCTTTACAAAATACAAAACATTTATTTCTTAATGTTACCGGCACTGGCACAGTGCAACCTGAGGGTTTTCTTGGAGTGATAGGATGGAGGATACATAAGATACTTAGGAGATGGAGGATACATAACAACTAGAACTCCATATGGAACAAGAAGCTAAAAACTATAACATACCTCAAAAGGATAGTAACTTGTTGAATTAATAATCACTTTGTTATAGAAAATGTCAATGCTTGTCCCACTATTTACTTCACTAATGATAATCCAAAGTGAATGTATAAAATAACATACCTCAAAAGGATAGTAACTTGTTGAATTAATAATCACTTTGTTATAGAAAATGTCAATGCTTGTCCCACTATTTACTTCACTAATGATAATCCAAAGTGAATGTATAAAATGTCTTATTTTCCACTCTTAGTCTTACCATTTCTTTATGAGTAAAAAAAGATAAAATATTAAATCTTACAACAAATCATCCTCCATGAGAACTTCCAAAAATGGCTAAGTTAAGTTCCATGAACTAAAACAAAAATAAGTTGGAAGACAAATTATGCCTAAAATGGTAGAAGAATAAATTTATTATTCTTTGTGCATCAATTGTCTTAGTACAAGGAATGAAAACATACATTTTGAAAAATAGTAAACAAATACAAAATTGTAATAAATGTGTAATTATGTTACATACAAACTATTGATGAAATCCATAGAGATAAATTCTCATGGTCGACAAGGAAGTAGTAATGGTTGATACAAGCCCAATTTATTTTTAGTAGGCTTGGATGTACTACAAATTGAACATTTAAAAATAAAGTAAATGCACCATTCTTCCATAGGGATTTCCAATAAAATCTATGTTACAAATGTTGAAATTTTGAATTAACACCAAAATATCCATTGTATGAAAAAGAATGAACCTCTTTAAATAGAGTCTATGTGGACTATACAAACAAAGGGTTAAAGTGGCACACACAAAGACTAATTCCGACATTACATACATGGAAGGGGGCCAAAAAATCCTATTTAATACCTTAATGAATGTGTTCTATTCATGGAAAAACATAACTTTCTATAACCATGTCCTCTTCTTTTAATATGTTTAGAAAGAGTCATAAAAACAGTACCCATTAACACATTTGTAGTGAATTTCTATTGGAATGGTTTATAAACATTTGGATCATAAAGTCATAGTATAGCAAAGTGGCACTAGGGTTCTTTTCCCCTAGCACGCAAATGCATAGAAGGTCTTCATTGTATCGATGATGTTGAAATCATCATAAACTAGCTAATATACTTTTTGATTTTTTAGTCATACAAAATCACAACTTTTTCCTATGAATGTAGATGGAATATATGAATGTATATGGAATATGATTAAAAGTGAGCATTGGATGGGGTCCAAACTCTGGGCTAACATTTTATATTTTAGTGGTGGACCACTTGGATAAAAATCAAAATATAATCCCCAAACCAAATGGCCTACTACAATTGGGGATTTCAACCCCAAATGTAGTAGTGCTTGACTTCTTGTGAGCACATGATGCAATTTTTCAATAGATTCTTATCCTTTTAACATAATTTTTTTAGGGTCAAAAATTTCCACAGATATTTGTTTCCACAGATATTTGTGTGTAGAATTTAAATTTATTATGAATAGGATTATCAAACACTATCCATATGTCCTTTTGGTATAGAATTTAAATTTATCATGGATAGGATTATCAAACACCATCCATATGTCCTTTAGGTTTTTAGGTGAGTTCATTTGAATGCATATTTGTATATTTTCTTTGGATAATCCTAGAGAAGGTTTATTTTTCCATTTTCCATAATATTTGTATTATTTCCCATGAATCCTTTTGAATACTTTCCCATCAAAATTTACATCCGACAACACATTTAGAGAGAAGGAATTGTCCAAAAAGTTGAGATACAAGTAGGGACTCCAAGATAAATTATTTATGATGTCTAGACATAAGTGAGGTTCACATTATTCTTGTAATATAGTGGTTATAATCCCTTGGGACCTATCCAATCAACCATGAAGAGATATTATTTTCTTTTAACCAATAAAATTGTGAATACCCTATCAAGCCCCTTAAACCCAATCCCAAAAAAGTGAAATATTCTAAGCATATGGACAATATGATTAGAAAAAGGGAACCATTGATTTATGGCTCGCTTCTAATGTATGAATTCAACTTGCCTATTGATCAAGTTGACGAAGACCATTATATCTCTCATTATACGAAGAGACATACCATCATAAAGTACAATAAGTGAAATTACAAAAATTGTATCACTCACAATTTCAAAGTTGACAACCAATGTCAACCTATCTTCATGTTGAGATTGTTGAACACATCATGTAATGCCACTTTGTACTATTTTTGACTCATCTCATAGTCCATCATTGCATCCAAATTTACTTGCAATGAAATCCATAAATATTTATTACCATCTGATTTGGTATGAATATGAAAAAAACAAGAAATAGTATAACTTAATGAAAACTTGATTATAAACTATTTAAGGGTTGAGCTCATTAATTGGTTCATGATGTGACACTTCCATTACTACCTTGTTATTCTCCTAGATTTTATAATGCTTTATTCTCTATTGATAAGTCCAACCACAAGAAGGTGGAATCCCACATGACCCCTCCCCCATCACATCACTCTCATTTCCCCATACCCAATTTAATTATAATACAATTCACATACACATCATAGTGGGAAAAAAGTGAAATTAAATTAGAAAGTGTATATACCAATAAAAAACATGAAATATAACCAATTGTAAAAATTATATATGAATGCATTTCAATCATACATATAATGTCTACTACATTATTTTCTCCTAGGTTTTGTTTGTTTCAAAACATGCATAAGAGTGATGTTTTCATCTTCATCTTGATTTTTTTCTTCTCTTGATGGACATTGTTGTTGAGAATGTAAAACACACCACCATATAGGAAGTTGAGTAGGACCCACATCTAGAACAAAATAAAACCATTTGTAAGTCATCTCATTAATTTTTTTGTTGTTGGTAGAATCGACAACTAGGGAAGGCTCGTACTCACATGACACGTGTTCAATTATTATTGATACCATTATAACCTTCAGGTACACTGCACACCCCCCACGAATGGCACACGGGATATGCAAGGTTTGAACCAGTGACATCGCAAGGAGTACCTTAATAGTGCACTCTATCACCAATTGATATACACCCATGGGGGAAAGTCATCTTGTTCATATTATATGAACATAAAAAAATATAATTTATTATTGATGAAACATCTAATTTAGCACAATTCATTATACATATAAATTATGTGATTAGTACCTATTGTGCTAGCCACAGTGGTAGGGTTATCCTCTATCTAATCACAACCAACAACCTTAGTAATGGATGCATGATTCATAACAACATTTTCATGTGCCTATGTTAACCATTTAAAATATATTTCACTTATTTATCTCCACATTCTTAGTAGAAGTTTGTTTTCCTTACCTTGCTTTAGTTCGACCAAGGATTGATATTCCCCAATTGAGGAAAATATTAGAATCTCTTGGGAAAGAATCATGCTATGGTCGACTCACTACATTCATAACATAACACGAATAATTTTTAATTAGATTTAAATAATAGTTGAAAAATTCAATAATGAAAGATTTTAAATTATAGTACTTACATATATGCCTTTGATTTTGTCATATCCTCTAGAGCCAAGTTTGTGTTGGCCAACCTTCTTCAATTATAATTTTGGCATATTTCCCCATTTTTCATCTTCTTCTCCCTAGCATCCTCCACTAGTGCATCCCACTCACTTTTTGAAACTAATGGACACTCATAACTAGGATAGAATTGCATGTTTTTGTAGTAGGTTTCTCACATTGTCCACAAATACTTGCATTCCATGAAGCACTTGCCTTTTGGTTGAACATTTGTCCAATAAGGCTAACAATGTAATCAATCAAATCTTTTTTCAACTAACATCTTGGTATTTATAGTCAGTCCAGATGGTTGGTGAAAAAAAGTAAATGTCTTCTTATGTAACTTGGAACAAAAAAAGGTATTTTGTGCCAATGCAATCACATATTATGATTAGAATTATAAAATCAACATAAAATATTATTTTTTTATAAAATCAAAATAAGTTTAGGAATTATCAATTACCATAAATTTCTATCCCCTTCAAGGAGAAAAGTTCATCTTCCATGTGAAAAGTGGTAGCAAATGACCTATTATTGTCAATAATTGCAACCAAGGAGGGTTGAGGACCTATAGTTGTAGTTGGGGTATAGATATGTATGTCACTAAATACATGGGGCTATGGTATGGTATAAGTACTATTACGAGTATAAGCACCAAAAATAGAAGCAAGAGTAGAGGAAGCAACAATAGTTGTAGTAGTAGAGGCACTCAAAGTAGATACAAGTGTGTCAGTCCCAGATTTTCTTCTTATCATCCAATTGTTTGGTGCAATACTTTTTTCCATTGTGATGTTGAAATATTGAAACATATGAATAAACATGAAACAATATAAAACAAAAGAACTTTACTAATCTAGCCTCTTATCTATACAACTACATATAATCACAATAATAAAGAGACAAAAGAAAAAGGAGAGAATACACCAGATATACGTGGTAAAACCTAAAATGGGGAAACATCCATGGGAAGATATTGTTTGTTTTAGTCTTCATAAATCTCCAATCTTACACTTGAGAGAACCTCCACAAAAGCTTTACCCTTTACAAAGAGAACATTTTTCATTGTGTCTTATGGGTCTCTCTTACCTCTATTATATAGAAAGAGATATGGAGGAATTACATCCAAGTAATACATGTGGAATAAATGTAATTTCACCTATTTTTATAATGAAATATAACAAGAGTGTTTTACTCCATTATGGATGTGGGATAACTCTCTTTTACATAAGTTTACAACTTACTAGACATTATTACCTTCCAAAGTAAGACATTCCAATATGTGATACATAGTTTTGTTTTGTGATGTTTCACATATGTGCTTGACATGTTATAATTGCATTATCAATTGAGAAATATATAAATTAGTTCATTTTAGGGATAAAAAGCAATACTAAATGGGAATTAAAAACTAAAAATAAATGGGAAATGCTTACCTTTCTATATTTTTCATCAAATGCTAGATCAATGTCCTTTTGAGTTATATTTGTATCATTATCCACATAATCTCTTATAATAAACTCTGCCACCCCAATCCATGATAAACTATGGTTGATTTCATTACCTTGTTCTATCCATACCTTCAACTAGTCAAGATTATTTGCAAAGTATAAATGTAGTGTATCTCACTCTTGAGTACCTAGATAAAGAAAGAAATATTGATTTAGGTACCAATAATGTTTAATAATATTTATATATTAGGATACTACTTAAAATAAAATCTACTACCTTTCTCTTTTCTCCATCTACCTTTCTCCAACAACTCTTTAAATTTTCTAGTGGAATTGACATCCCAAAAGAGAGGCCAATTAATATCACCTACTACTTGGGGTACATACTCAGTAATATACACCATGGAATGATATACCATATAGCCTTCAACCATTGATCCCTTTAGACATGATATTTTTATAACAAAATCCTTTAATTCCTCTAAGTGCCTCTCCACCAACCACATTGACCTTGTGTGTATGATTCCACAT
This sequence comes from Picea sitchensis, assembly GCA_010110895.2. Classification (NCBI taxonomy): domain Eukaryota; kingdom Viridiplantae; phylum Streptophyta; class Pinopsida; order Pinales; family Pinaceae; genus Picea; species Picea sitchensis. The sequence continues at coordinate 19,287 of SNQJ01S0052492.1, forward strand.
ATTGCAATCTCATTAACTAGATGTATGAGGTAATGTTCTTGTGTATTGAAAAGGATTGAAGGTATATACTTTTTTATTTCACGCATTAGATAAGGAATTTATCTCTCCCGATACTTGATATCCTCTTTATGGATTTCTTTAGATGACAACCTCCTACAAGTACAAGGAAACCACATGTGTCAACATATCATTATACAATTCAAGTAAATCAAATGCCAATAATTTCTAGAAATTTCATTTCAATTATAATGTTTTACTTACCTCGTGTACTTGATGAGAACATATATAACTTGTTTTATGTTATTTTCAAATTTGTTTGGGAGAGCAAGGGGTAGAACATGTTGCAACATAGAATGAAACATTGTTGTTTAAGTTTGGTTAGAAACAAACATATTTTACTAGCAAATAATAACATGTATATCATAAGATGATAAATATTAGAAAATGTCAAACCTTAATAAAGGTATCCCAATTTTGAGTTTTTGCCCCACCAAAATCACCTTTCTTCACTTATATATTATTTATGTTTGAAGTAAAACTAGTGGGAAATTTAATCTTCCATATAACCTCTTTACAACATTGTTTTATTGCTTTGTTAATAACCATGAATATTGGTTCGTTTTCCATCACTATAAGAATAAGTAAAATGTTGCATTACATTGGCTTCCTCAATGTCACCAATAACTTTAGCAATTTTTTCTTTGTTATTCCTTCCATCTAAAAATTTTCAAAAGCATTTTGTGACATTCTTTCCAATATGCATTATATCAAACAAATGAGCTATGTGTAAGTGCTCATAGTAGAGAAACTGATTGATTTGGATAAAGTATCATTTCATACCTCATGGAATTCCATTGTATTGACCTTTGGAAAACATAAATGAAAATAGATTTTTTATTATAGTAAATTATAAAAGAAAATGTCAATAATAATTGAATTTTGAACAATGGTAGAATCTAGAGATGGGAATTCTCCCAAGGCCTCCTTTGAAAGTTATGAAATCAATGCAAATTCCTTCTTAAAAATGCAAAAGACATTATATTCCAATTGGAAGGATAACACACACACTTTATGGAGCTTTGTTGATGCCAGAATGGTTTTGGCCCCTGTAATACCCATGTTTCCCCTAACTCGTACTTAATCATTAATTAGGATTACCATGCTATGGCATGTGAACTATGTAAATGTAATGTTGTTTATATTTTCAATGATTGATTGTGGGGGTGAAACCTTGAAGTAGTGGCCATGATATCATTAGAGGAAAAGAATGGGAAAAATAGAGAAGGTCCACTATGTCAAAGACCCCAAAGTTTCCCCTTGTTGGGGAATAATAAACCTCCTCCCAAACACAAGGACAGGAATCAGTTAATGAAGGAAAGGATCGATGGTTGAACCATCAAACACCCCCATGAATGGAGTCGTGGATTGGATGAAGAATGTCATCCCAAAGTACCACAGGGTCTAGCAAACCCAGGCTAACTCGAGTTTCCTTCTGACAGAAGGAACATGACATAAAGGAGAAAATTCCCAAGGAGGGATGTGTGCAAGGAGAGAAAAGGGCATGCAAAGAGATCGGGGAAAATAGGATGGAACGTGAGGCTTTCCAGGGGAGAAATGACAGAGAACAGAACCTGAGCAGAAGGTCACAAGCTTGATGTTGAGGAAGCATCTGATAAACCTCGCAGAGGCTGTGACAGAGAAAGGATCTCTAAGAATTTGGCATAAATTCCCTAGTGATATCATGGCTTGGCACGGGGTGGCCAGAGTGATAAGAGTGAATGCCTCTGAGCCTATAGTTGGGTGGAAAGGCGAACACCCACAGTCAGTTAGTTGGTTGCAACCTGTAATAGATAAGTATTTGTATACTCTGTGTAATTGAGTTGTAACTATTAAATAAAGTTGGATATCTTGTGAATGTCTCAGGGATGTGCATGTGTGCTTGATGGATATGTTGTGTTCCTTTATTTTTTCTTTATTGTGTGCTTAGGAAAGTAAGGAACTATATGGTTTGGACATGGTTTGTATTCTCAAATTATTGAGCCTTGTAGTGGCTCAAGTTAGAGCAATTGAACTATGAGTGTGTCGACCTTGGGCACAATTTCACATGTGCATGTTTACACTTCCATTTATTTTGGGCCTCCTGGACAAGGGAGCTCATTAATCTCAAGAGAGTTAGCACAAAGGTGCACAGAGCTTACATAAGCTATGTAGGAGTGGAGAACTCTCTAAGTTCTATACTTCAGAAGAAACACAAGGAGTGTCCCCTCAATTCATTTAAGGTACCAATAAGCTCAGGAAGTATAACACTCTTAGAGTGTAGAAAAGGGGGCGCATCCTCCAGATATTTCATCTATGTGACAGAGGTTTCAGGATCACAGCCTTAGCGAATCCCCAACCAAGATCTAAGTGTATAGCCCACGAAAAATTTGGGAGGATCCATATGACCAAGACCCATGAAACCTGGGGAAAGTTCGGAAGGAGCTCTGGGATGCTACAAATTTACCAATCATGAAGTATTTTAAGCCATATATCCCAAGCTATTCGGGAGTCTCCTTGACCATTGGATCTATGTCCTGGTTAGCCTGACACTGACCACATCAAGAGAACGAAAGGGTTATAACACCAGAAACCTCGAATGTCAGAGTCGCAAAGCTAATATCAGTTGTTGATAGGAAGTAGACATGTGGCAGAAGATCATGTGGTCCGAGGATTCAACACTCAGGAGGAATTTGGACAAGAGCCTTCCAGGTGTGAAGACTCCTGAATCCGCGAGCGGCGGAGTAAGTCTCAGTCGTCAATATACAAGGGATGTGTGGTGCTAGATCCCGTAGTCCGGAGACTTGGTACTTTGGGGGACTTGAGGTGTGGCGTGTCGATAAGCCCCAAAGCCTGAAGAAACATTGTTCATGGATCTGTGGATCCATGTGGATGAAGCCTGACCATCAGATTTAAGTTTTGGTTGGCCCGATGTTGACCAACTCTAAGAGTCACGAGGAATTTGCACCTTAAAACTCCTAAAGTTCGAAGTCTCAAAGCCATGAGAGTCGTAGATTTGTGAGTATATGTGGACATAGCATGACCATTGGATCTAAGTTGTGGGCAGCCCGATGCTAACCAAATTCGCGATTAAGGAGGAAGTCACACCACAGATCCCCCGAATGTTTAAATTACGAAGTAACAAAGGTTGTCGATACAAGGGTTACATGGACACACCTTGACCGTGAGATTGAAGGGCTTGGAAGGCTATCGATTCGAAGTGACATGGCACAGTGACATCATCTAGGGTGACATGGACCCATGATCAACATTCCACTTGTCACGTGGATTTGTGTATTTTGTAGACCCTATAGGCCCATTAACACATGACATGTGTCACTCACTAAAGGGGACATGTGTCATCTCTGCCTTGCCGCTTATCACACCTGGCACTTATAGTTTGGTCCATTTGGCAGGAGAAGTAGGTGGCACCCACTTGTATTTTCCTTCACATCTAGTACATCACTCCATGTGAGGGTGGACCCTTTGGGAGTCTGAGACTTCGAGGGTTTTGGATGCAGCATCGTGGGTAAGTTGAAAGGCCCGAAGGCCGTAGCCACATGGAGTGATTCTTGGACTTCGTAATTCTAGAAATTTGGGACTCCAGAGGTTTAGAGTGTAGTCTCAAGGATAAGACAAAAGGCCCGAAGGCCAGAGCCACATGGAAATCTCACGGGGCTTCGAGAGATAGGTACTCCGGGAGACTTGCTTCATTAGACCGTATACTCCCAAAAGGGCTAAAATGTCGAATGTTGAACCTTTCCCTTAGGCATAAGTGTTAACGTGGAGGAAGATCTCTCATCAGATTAATGGTGGATGGATCTCTGCCATAGATTTAGGAGCATTGGGAGCTCTGTGACTTTGAGGAACTCGGTATGACATGTATTAGAAGGACCACGTGGATGCCATGTAGCCCTTGACTAATAAATTCTCAAAGAACTTTGGAAGGTCATATCTTCCAGTCCCAAGCTCGGTTTTGAGCATGGAGACAGTGGTTGGAAATATCTAGACGAGGAGAACATGATAGAGGCCCCGGAAGGAGGATTTGACTAAATAAGGAAGATGAAATTTTGATGCCCCATCCCTTCAAAATACTTTTAAGGGGTTGGGTGTGTTACAAAGTGGTATCAGAGCATGGCAACAAAACTTGGCCTGCTTGGGCTCATGAAAGAGTTGAGTGATTTTCATTATTAGAAAATTTTAAAGGAGAGGGAACCATGCCCTACGCTATCTAGCAAAGAATGATTCAGACATAGGCCTGGATGGGCCAGAGACCAGTCATAGGATTGGTATACCAAGGTTAATATGAGCATGTTGAAAGGTAATTCTACCTTTGGAAGATTGTTTATCATCTGCATTAACTCCTTGAGGAGAAGGACTCCAAATTGAAACTTTGATATGGGAATTCCTACTGAATTTCGGCAGAGGAATTATAGTGTCCCTTCGTCAAAATGATAACTATTCTTACATGAGTATGGATATTTTGATCAACATTAATAGTAAGACCTGAATGTGAATGGTAGAGGTGGCTGAAATTATTTTGTGAAGTTGCATGAGCTAGCCAAGGGATGTGAACTGAATTGTTTTGTTATAGTGTAACATTATCTATCTGCTAGGGTAGGAAGAGTCTCTTGCAATTAAGATGGATGATTATATAAGGATTAAGATCCTCATGAAGAATTCCTTCATGGTTAAGGAAATTTGGTAAGGATTGGTAGGATCCATAGAATTTATAATTGTTGCATTATTAAAAGACAAAACCCTGAGTATATAACTCCTCACGACCATAGGACTGATGAAAATGTGTAGGGTCAGTTTACTTGACCTATAATGGTTGAAAACGACAACAGGGATAACCTAATTAAAAAATATAAAGAGGAGTCCTTTGGGGCTGCTGCTAGTTCCCCTAAAAGGGAAAAGTGACCTTGGTTGGTTATTTCCATGAAGAGAGGGAAACAACAGTATGAATTATGACTATGAGACTATTCATATAAGTGACTATAATCTCTCACTAAAGAACACTAATGCTGAAAATAAAATATCAATGTGAATGGATAAGGTAAAAAGGTGCAAGAGGTGCACCTACATATATACAAATATGTGTATATATATGCTTACAAGAATAATATGACCGCAAGATCTCAGCAGAGAGAGCAACTCAATGATGAGTATCCCTATGAGACTTATCATAAGAATGATTGGAATATCCTTAGGAGAAGGATCTAGAAGTTTGGCATGTCCATGTGTGTGGATGACATGGAAAAGGTGCAAGCAATAAGCTTGCATGATGAATGCTTAGCTGTGTTTAATTATGCCTGAGTGCATGGATTTAATGCATTGTGAAGCTTCTTTATATGAAGCCTGATATTAATGCCAACTAGGTATGAATGATATTACATGTGCAAGTGATTCACATGTATGATGTAAAAGTACATGTAAAATAAAGGCACAATATGGATGCCTTGATGAGTGATATGTAAGGCAAGAATTGCACTTTCCAAGATTAAATGAATACCATGGATGCATGGTTGACTCTATTCCGAAGAGTCATGAAATTTATATTTGAAATGATAACTTGAGGGGAATGTATCCCATTTCCTCAGGAAATACTAATATAAATAGATGAAAGAGTAAACGAGCAAAGATGCTCTATTGTCATGATAAGAGGCAAATGATTATTCATTTGAGGATCACATGAGAAGGATTGTGAACAATCCTGATTTGACTGATTTTAAAGTAGAAATGTATGTGGGTTGGGAAATATACATATGGCAGCTACACATAGGCTTATGATTATGCATATGGTTAAGTACATCATGGGTGTAAGTTAACAAAAAACTAGAATATGTGTGGATAAAGAAGTTGGATGCATGACATAAATGCATGTTTATATTCCTTAGGGAATGCTTGGTAACAAGTTGAAGATAACTCAAGGTTGAGGCCATCACAGATAGTGATGGATATGTAACAAGTAAAGTTTCATGTTGAAGAAGTTCCATGTGGAGGAATTGTGTGAAGACTCTGTAAGGAGAACAGAGTCACAACCTTAATGACTACTAAGAATTGAGCAGTGGGTTACAAGATGATATGTGTATATATATAAGAATCTTGGATTACATTTTAAAACAAATGAATGAATGAAGGTTGACCATTCTGACATATATATATAATAATCTTGGATTACATTTTAAAACAAATGAATGAATGAAGGTTGACCATTATGACTAACTGGAAATATAATGTGCAGGATGCATAGGTTCATGATCCATTATGAACAAAAAACAAATTCTATGAAATCATGTTGTTGTATCCACAAAGGTTAGGGTGAGGACTAACCAAGGATGCTCAAGGAAGAGAGTAGGAAAATACGAACAAGGAGTAAATTGCAAAAGCAAAGAAAGGGAAAAAGGAGGAACACTTTTTCCACCCTAAGAACTCTACACTGTTTACCAGAATTATAAGCCTTAGATGAGAAGTTGTGAGAACAAATACAGTTGGAAAAGGGAAGAATCCCTTAACTAGTTTCTTGTTGTCTAATGCGTTTCTCTAGGATAAGAGAAAATTGAAAGGATGGTATGTGAAAATGTTTAATACGTGAGAATATGGTTGGCTATAGAATATTGAAACAACTGAAATTTTGATTGAGGTCACACTCACAAAAACATTGAGGACAATGTGACAAGTGCATAAATATATGCTAGGACATATCTTAAATTGTTTAATGATTTAAAAGATATGGTACTTGCATTATTTTATTTTACATGGTGACTAATATATTTATAATGTATTTCATGTGTAGAAATAAATTGGAGTTGTTGAGGAAGACAGTTGCCAATGATGAACAACCTCAAGCAGAGGATGACTATGAGAAGGCTGCTATTGAAAGATTGTTGAAGGGACTATAAAAGTCCCCATAAAGCACTACTGATGAGGTAAAAATCAGAAAGAGGGTTCTAGCAGCCAAGAACATGTATAAAAGTGTTCATACCTATGTGGCACAAGGTATGAAGGGATTGGGTAAGAATCCATTTTGAAATGTTTTATTGTCTTAATGTTATGCATGTAATTTTGAAAGTCCATTGTATTCCTTTGATACCCAAGTAGGATTTGATTCAGGAAGGAGAGCCTAAATGATCGAGGTGTGAAACTCTGGCAGTAAATATTGAATGAAATTCTTGGAAGAATTCATGAACTAATATGTCATGAATACTTTGACCAATCAAGGAATTATTGGGAACAAAAGTGCTCATAGACAACACATTGATTTAGTACATTGAGAAAACTGCATGTTTTCACTAAAAGGGAAGACAATGGATTTCCCATTGAGGAAGGAGGACCTTCCAATACTCTACTTGAATTCTAGAGGTGTTAAATAAAAGAGAAAATTTGGTTGGACACGAGTGTTGGCACCCTGGTTACTAATGAAGGAAGAATGCTTGGGTGCATTCAAAAGAAACTTCTAGTTTCATGTGTTGATCTAGGATCATGATCATCCTATAGTAGGAAGCATAATTTTGTTGTAAGAGTGAATGAGGATGAATAACCCACATGATGAAGAGGTAGGTTGAAATCCAACACACCAAGGAAAGATGCTTGTCATAGGTATGGTAAACTTGAAATCAATGCAAGGGTGCATGGTAAGTGAATGTGGCCATGGATATTGTCCCCTTGGATTAAATTCACTTAATGTTGAACTACCTTTTGAAAGGTTTGGTATGATGAAATGATGATAGGTAAGGAATGAGGTTTCATTTCATGTTTATATAGATGTGATTTGAATGTTAGCATGAACAATTTAAGAATCGCTTGTGATGTCATTGCAAAGGTGCAATGAAAATATATGTGCATGGGAAACTAACAATTTGTTTGGCTGATTGAAGTTGAAAGTGTAGGAAGAAAAGAGTCTTGGATATGGAAATGATGTAGTTCATAAGGAAGACCAAATTTCTTGTTGGGTTAAACTACGAGGAATGGTATTCTCCTTTTTGAGAAAATGAATTTGATTTTTAGTAGGCATGGTTCCAAAATTGTTTTTGAACCACTGCAAGTGTGCGATGAAAATATAATGTGCATGGGGACTAACAATTTGTTGGAAAGAGGAATTTTGAAATTCCAGGAAGAGAAAGGTCTTGGATATGGAAGTATTGTAAGACCATAAGGAAGAAAAATTACCTATTGAGCCAAACTGCTATGGGAAGGAAATTCCCATGCTTGTGAATCTATTCCTGTATGGAACAGATCTGAAACTAAATGAAGAATGTGGAAATTTTTGGGTGACAGATTTGCAAAAAAAAAAATCGAAATTGAAACTGATATTGATATCTCGTAGTTTATGTGTACCTATAATATAGGTGAGACAAAAAGGATTTGTCCAGGGAGGAAAGGTGAAGGATTTCGAGATGGAAAGCATGAAAGAGGATATTTTTGAGACATGAGAACCCTATGGTAAGCCATGATCTCCCTAGAACATGTTGTATTGCAATAACACAAGCTGGAGGGACACCATGGTAGAGAAATTTGGAGGGACGCCTCGACTATAAGGCTCAATGAAGTCCTTAAAACTCTTCTTGTGTGAGAAATCCTTGGCAATGCAAGATGGATCACTTGAGGAATTGTATAGCAAAGAAGGGGATGCATGAGACCGGGCCTGGAGGGTGAGTGACCACAAGGAAGAAGGGACTTGAAAATTCTCATATATTATTGATAGGGATCATGCACACAATGGATATGTCTAGGAGAAATAGTGGGCCAAGATAATAAGACAACCATGTGGATACAAATCCACAGACTGCACATATGAGTATTGTGCTAAGTTACAAAATATTTCTTGATTTTTTATGCAATAATAAAAAAAAATCGCATGAAACTCTGATTAACATGCTTGTTGTCCAAGATTATTGAAGGCAGGTGACGAAGGTTAAGAGTTTGGAAGGGACCTGACCAAGAAAGAGAATCAAGATTTTTGAAACAACTGAAGGACAAAAGACATGACAGGTGTTACTAAGAAATAACATTGAGGATGATGTTCACTTTTAAGGGGGGGGGATTGTAATACCCATGTTTCCCCCAACTTGTACTTAATAATTAATTAGGATTACCATGTTATGGCATGTGAGCGATGTAAATGTAATGTTGTTTAGATTTCCAATGACTAACTGTGGGGGTGAAGCCTTGAAGCATTGGCCTTGATATCATTAGAGGAAACAAATGGGAAAACTATATAAGGTTCATTATGTCAAAGACCCCAAAGTTTCCCTTTGTTGGGGAATAATAAACCTCCTCCCAAACCCAAGGACAATAATCAATTAATGAAGGAAAGGAATGGGTTTTAAACCATCAACCACCCCCCTTAATGGAGGCATGGACTGGCTGAATAATGTCAGCCCAACGTAACAAAGGGTCTGGAAGACCTTAGCTAACCCGAGTTTCCTTCTGACAGAAGGAACATGACAGAAAGGAGAACCTTCCCAAGGAGGGATGTGTGCAAGGAGAGAAGGGGTCAGGCAGAGAGATCGAGGAAAAGAGGAGGGTGCACGAGGCTCTCTAGGGGAAAAATGGAAGAGAACAGAACCTGAGCAGAAGGTCGCAAGCTTGATGTTGAGGAAGCATCTGATAAACCTCGCAGAGGTTGTGATAGAGAAAGGATATCTAAGCCCTAGAGATATCATGGCTTGGCACAGGGGTGTCCAAAGTTCTAAGAGTGAATGCCTTTGAGACTATGGTTGTGTGAAAAGGAAAAAGACCACAGTCAGTTAGTTGGCTATAACCTGTAATATATAAGTATTCTTATACCCTGTGTAATTCAGTTGTAACTGAAAAATAAAGTTGGATATCTTGTGAATGTCTTAGGAATGTGTATGTGTGCTTGATGAATATGTTGTGTTCCTTTATTTTTTTTTATTGTGTTCTTAGGAAAGTAATGAAATATATGGTTTGGACATGTTTTTTATATGCAAATGCTCGATCCCTGTAGTGGGTCGAGTTAGAGAAATTGAATTATGAGTGCATTGACCTTGGGCACATTTTCACGTGTGTGTGTTTACACTTATAGTTATGATGGGTCTCCTAGATAAGGGAGCTTGTTAAGCTCAAGAGAGGTAGTGCAAAAATGCAAAGATCATACATAAGCTACGTAGGAGTGGAGAACTCTCTAAGTTCTAAACTCTGAAAGAAACACAAGGAGCATCCCCTCAATTCATTTGAGGTACTAGTACGCTCATGAGGTATAATTCTCTTAGAGTGCATACAAGGGGGTGCATCCTCTAGATATTTCATCTATGTGACCGAGGGTTTGGACTCACAGCCTTAGCTAATCCTTAGCAAAGAGCTAAGTGTATATCCCATGAGAAATTTGGGAGGATCCATAGGACCAACACCCAGGAACCCTAGGGCAAGTTCGAAAGGAGCTCTAGGGTGTTACAACTTTACCAATCAAGAATTATTGCAAGATGTATATCCCAGGGTATTCGGGAGTATCCCTGACCATTGTATCTACGTTGTGGTCATCCTAGCACTGACCACTTCGGCATAATGGAGGGTTTATAACACCAGAAACCCTAAATGCCAGAGTTGCAAAGATGATCTCGATCATTGATAGGTAGTGGACATGTGGCAAGAGATCCCATGGTCTGGGGAATCAACACTCTAGAGGAATTTGGACGATATTCTTCAAGGTGTGAAGACTCTCGAAGACATGAACAGTGGAGTAAATCTCATTCGTCGATATACAAGGGACACATGGCGCTAGATCTCATAGTCCAGATACTTGGTACTCCGAGGGACTTGAGGTGTGCCATGTCAATAAGTCCCAAAGCCTAAAGTAACACTAGTCATGGATCTTTGGATCCACGTAGATGAACATTGATCATCGGATCTAGGCTATGGTCATCCCGACACTGACCAACTCTTGGAGTAACAAGGAGTTTGCACCACAAAACTTCCGAAGGGTAAATTCTCGAAGCCACGAGAGATGTAGATCTATGAGTATATGTGGACAGATCCTAACCATTAGTTCTAGGCTATGGTCAACCCGACGTTGACCAACCTCGCGAGTAAGGAGGAAGTCACACCATGGATCCCCCGAATGCTGAAATTATGGAGTAACAGAGGCCATCAATACAGGGGTTATGTAGACACACCTTGCCGTGAGATTGAAAGGCTTGGAAGGTTATTGTTCCAGAGTGGCGTGGCACAGTGACATCATCTAGGGTTATGTGGACCCATGATCAACGAGCCACTTGTCACCTAGATTTGTGCATTTTGCAGACCCTATAGGCCTATTAACACGTGACACATGTCACCCAATGAAGGGGACACATGTCATCCATGCCTTGCTGTGTATCACACCTAGCACTTATTGTTTGGTCCATTTGGTTGGAGAAGTAGGCGAGACCCACCTGTATATTCCTTCGCATCTATTATGTCACCCCGTGCGAGGGTGGACCCTTCGAAATTCTAGGACTTCGGGGGTTTGAGATGTAGCATCATGGGTAAGTGGAAAGGCCCGAAGGTCGAAGCCATGTGGAGTGATTCTAGGACTTCAGAATTTTGGGAATTTGGGACTCCAGAGTTTTGGAGTGTAGTGTCAAGGATAAGCCAAAAGACCCAAAGGCCAAAGCCACGTGGAAAACTCATGGGGCTTCAGGAGATAGGTACTCCAGGAGACCTGGGTCATTAGACCACATTCTCCCAAAAGGGCCAAAACACCGAATGCCGAACCTTTCCCTTAGGTGTAAGTGTTAACGTGGAGGAAGATCCCTCATCGAATTAATGGTAGGATGGATCTTCTCCATAGATTTAGGAGTGTTGGGAGCTCCGTGACTTCGAGGAACTTGGGATGACATGTATGAGAAGGACCACGTGGATTCCACATGATCCTTGACTAATAAATTCCCAAACAAATTTGGAAGGGCATATCTTACAGTCCTGAGCTCGATTTTGAGCATGGAGATAGTGGTTGGAAAGCTCTGGATGAGCATAACGTGATAGAGGCCCCAGAAGAAGGATTTGATTAATCAAGGAAGATATAATTTTGATGCCCCATCTCTTAAAAATCCTTTTATGGGGTTGGGTGTGTTACAACCCCTTTTATTATGAAGATTTGTCTTACTTGAAGTCCTCGACCTTGATTGTATTGATGTTAGGGTACAAGTTCCTTGAGACCATAATGGTTTTCATGGAAATATAGATTCATTTTCTCTGTAACCAAAATAAGAATTTGTTTATGGATAGGTACATCAGGAAGGTGGCTCGATCTGAATTTAGCATCTATGAATAGATCCATATTGTTATCAATGAGATCTGATTTTTTCTAGATGATAAAAAGATTTTTCAAACATATCTAGGTGTTCTTGTCGGTTAACTTGTTTCCTACTATTTGGGTAACTATTATGAGTAGGGATATCAAATTTTTGTGAGGTCTATTGGGGGAAATCCATTTTTATTATGGTAAATTATGGTAATTTCATTGTTTCTCTCAAACATAATCTTCAATCCAAAGTGAGGATCCATGTGGCATATCAACACCTAATCTATGAGGGTAAGAAACATGAGGATAAAATTATGTCTTATGACTATAATGTTTTCAAGGATTTTGATATTTTCCTAGTTATTAGATTGTGTGGAGGAGTCATGGGAAAGACTACAACCTCTTCATACAAACCCTTATTCAAATATGTGGTAAAAATTAAATCAACAATTCCATCTTTCTTGAATCTCTTTGTTAGTCCCTAAAGTTGCACTTGAATGTGAGAGGGAAACCTAGGGTATCATCAAGTTATTGAAATGGTATTTTTAAGGTTTTTATGAATAGGTTTTTAGAAAATGGTTGAAATTTGGTTCAAGGGTTCAAAATAAACACGTAACTCAAAATAAAGCCAAAAAATAACCCATTGATTTAGTAAATGGTAGTCACATTAATAGATCAGACAATAAGGTAAATAAAGAAAGAAAATATGAGAGTATTCAATTTGCCAAACCCATATAGATTTCTTATTTCAAAATATCATTGAGAAACAAGAACATGTACTTGAAGGCAAATCTTGCTAATAAACAAGAACAATAATGTTTTCACTGTGTTACTTAAGATCAAGGAATCAATGCATTGCAACAGAAAAAATGACATCAAGTAAGAAAATAAATAGAATATGAAATGAAAGAAAATCCGACCATCAACAAGAATTTTCCATTTAGTATCAATGTGGAAAATAAATTGTCTTACAGTGGATTTGCAAAATAGGTCCATGAATGCCCAACTTATCCACCCCTAACTTCTCCTTCTACAGAGTTTATATAGAAACAATACATAATTATCAAGATCCGAAAGAAATGAATCTGAAAACCTACTCATTTATATTTAGTTTCTTGTTTCAAATAATCAAGGAGAATATCAAATCTGATCTCCAAGTCTATATGATGAGGTGGCTTGTCAACTATTGTCCATGAGATTTTTTAGGAAAATAAATCTGGCAAATTTATGAAAAATAGGGTCCAACAATCTCTTTGTATCTCTCAAAGGGTGATAGTTGGGTAAAAAATGAGAGAGGTTTTTGTGAAGGTCCCGTTCCCAACAAAAACCTCTTTTGGTTTCCAAAAATTCATCTCCATATTTTCTGCAACCTCTCCCAAAAATTACTGACTAAAACAAGAAATTATTTATTATGAAATATCAAAAAAATAGGCCTCAAAGATATATCTGAATCTCTTAAAATGTTATAGCAGTGTAAAAACCAAGAGATTTTTTTGTGAATGGGCATGTTAACAACAAAAACCTCTTTTGTTTTCCAAAAATTAATCTCCGGTTGTTCTGAAACCTTGCCCAAAATTAGTGACTAAAACAAGAAATAATTTATTGTGAAATATCTGAAAACTAGGTTTCAAATATATATTTGAATCTCTTAAACTGTGATAGATATGTAAAAACAGAGAGAGTTTTTTGTAAAGGGTAATGTTCCCCAAAAAAAACTATTTTGGTTTCAACAAATTCATCTTCATATGTTCTGAAACCTCTCTTGAGGATAAAGATTAAAACAGGGAAAAACCAGAGTATGCCTGTATTGATTTCTGCTCTTCTTATTTTTTGAGGTTGTATAAGCCAACTGTTGAGACACCATATGAGGTTCATAGAATGGTTGATTTCAAATATGAGTCACTTGTTGTGGTACCATAGGTCCATTGTATGCTATTCCAAAGAGATCAGGTGATACAGAGAAAAGAAAGGTAGATTGTTGGATGACAGAACTAAGTAAATGAGCCTGTAAAACTGCAACATTTGCAACACTTCCATAAAATAAGTTGTTCCCAGTACCACTGACTGAATAAATTCATGTAGATGTAGTGTTGCCATCAGAAAACATAGCTACAACTCCCAAAACATTTCTCCCTGTTATGTTAGCATCTCTTTTACTCTGTCTTTTTCTTTCCTTGCTTTCGCTTTAAATTTTGGATATTCCTCTACATGGGCACGTAAATTCAGATCTATAGCAGCTTGAGGTTTTCTTAATTTAACCATATATTTTGAAGATAATACAGAAATAAGATCTTCATCCTCAGTGCTATCAGAATCTCGGGTTTCTGGAATTTATTGCATCTGGTCTAGTTCTGCAAAAAGATCATCTTTGTCAATATAAACTACATATGTACCTTTAAGCACAGATTCAGATATTGAAGTTTATTTTGTGGTTGCTTATGGTGGAATTCCTCCTAGGGAATGTAGGTACAGGTTTTGTCTTTTTTCTCTGTTTTTTTGTCTTTGCACTATTCTTACTTGTAGATTCATGTTTATTCTTGACTGGGGACTGAACTGGGTTCATAGTATAATCTTCATCCTCATCAATTTCCATCTTTATCTCTGGATTAAGAAATATGTTAATATCTTCATCTGGTTTAGATTTCTTACCTCAGCTAGTGGTAGCTTCCTCAAGCTCTTTCCCTACAAGAAAATCTCCAATGGTTTGTTGAGTTTGCAACTTCCTCTTGCTAGCCCGAGTTACCCTTGTTGTAGGTGATTCTTCTTTAATTAGGAACTCAGTGTCTTTACCAGTCTACTTCTTTTGGGATGATTTATTCCTTTTGGCATTTTTGGATTTAGTTGACTGTAAATCATTTCTTAAAGACTGGATTAACCAATCCCAAGGTCTTTGGACTTTGTTTAAAGAGGATATTACCAGTTTCTTAATTAAACCTTGGTGAAAGAGACTACCTTTAGCTATAGCAGGATGAGACTGCACTCTCTTGGACATTTTAGATAAACTCTTAAGTAGAAAGTAGGATAAATTAAGAGGATAATCACCATTAATGTGAATTAGCAGTCTGATATGGTAAACATAAACCAATGAAAACCTGCCCTCGCATGTGATATACATGTGGATGATCAGCAAAGTGGTACGCCATTCCTTCTTTACCCAGCTATGTGGTATTCCCTTTTTCCAGTTAGGGTTTTGCTTTTCTGGGATTAAACATTGATTCACAAATTCCATAACCATGTTCTCCTTCTACCACCACCTTTCCCTGCCAACTGGAAATCTACATGCTTTAGCAATTGAATGTCCAGTCACCAGCATCAGTAATTCTCCAACTATAGCTTCAAAGACATCAAAATTATGTGCGAAAACCATTGAAATTTGTTCATCGTGCCCCTGGAAGGTTGTGAAAAAGTCAAACCAACCCACATATTTAAACCTCTATGCCATTTCAGGGTATGCTTCGAGTAATTTCATGCCCTCAGGTTCCAATATGATCATTTGGCCACTCTTCTTTGGTGCCATGCTGCTAATATGGTCATGTAAACAGATCTGCGAGGATTGGTGATTTGAATTCTCAGTTCTCGTGGGTTGTTAAGAACTAAGAATCACTTCTTCCTTCAATTTGATCTCTACACAAAATATCCAACACACTAAAATAGAAGGTGATGGTTATTTTAATGATATTCAAACATGTTTGATTTGATGCAGGTATGTTAGGTACAACTCAATCCTTCATATGTAGTTGTTATAATTGTAGTATCAACACAAGAAAAGATCATGGAGATGCATGAAGATCCTCTAATCATGATTTTGAGAAATTATGACATGATCAGGGCAGGCTGGAGCATATAAAAATATGATTATTCCTAGCAATGCAAGAATAGTGCTATTCCTGTAGCACCATTTGTGACTTGGAAAAGATTTTGAAAATTCAAAAATCAATAGACAAGTGATGTGACAAGATTTATCATATCAATTCCTAAACTTTTAAAAACTTCAGAAATCATTTAAAAGTGCAATACAAATGGAAAAATGACCAATTAAACCAAGAGGTAAAAATCAAGTTTGGGCAACAAAGTATAAGCAGGGAGGATCAAGGATTAGGGACACTCACTTAATCAAAAACAAGGTTAGAGACTAACACTGGCTCTTTTTGGGGGTAAAGTTTCATGAGGAAACTTCAAGATCTACAAACTAATGCCTTTATATCCTTCTGATTCATCGATTTCCCTATTCTGTCACCCTTTATTTAAAACACAAATTGTAAAGAAACAATTCCATTGGGTATATGAAGTATTTATTTGAGCTCAAAAATAACAACCAAAAAACTGCAAGTAGTATTTCCATTGGGATATGGAGTCCTTATTCTTGCATACTAAAAACTTGACACTACTCTCATATTGTAAATTGATCTTCAAACTGAAACCAACATGCTCAAAAAAATATCTTGTTTATGTACAACTCCTACACAACTAACCAATCAGTTCCTTGATCAGGTCACATCAAACTTCCAATGCAGCCATGAAAGAATTTCACTGACAATATGGTATTCTTCCTTGCAAGTAAATAAGAAAATGTAAAAAAACTGAGATGTTTGCAGTAAAAAATGAATGGGAAGCCCATACTTACAGCTGCAATTTGCTTTAATTCCAAATGATGTAAAATTGTGAACCTCTGGAAACACCGACTCCATGTAGACGACTACTGGATCATATATAATATGAAAAAATTCCAGCTGATGAAAAAACCCAAACTGCTTCCCTACAATTTTTGTTGTACTTGGGAGACCATAATCCACTTGATTTCCTTGAAACAACACATGAACATCACTTGTTTTATGACAATGAACAACAACACCTTGGATAGGTTGATTTCCTTCATCTATTTCTCCAACATCAGATTCATACTCATAAAAAATGGGCTCACTGTTGCATAGGTCAATGAATGTTGATGTGAAATTCTTCTCTTCTCCATTTTCATATTCATCATATACAGGTTGACTATAAAAAAATTATGAATTTTGAAATTCACAAAATTTTGTTTCATTATGCTCTTCAAAGAAAGAACACAAATGAACAACCTGGTCTTTTGGAACAAAAAATTCATTATGACAATCCAATAAATGTGTTGTCATACTATCCATGACACTATCATCAACAACATCTTGAAAAAATTCTTCTTGAAAAACTTCTTCTTGAAAAGAAGAATGATAGAAAGTTTCATGAATGATCAAATCTTGTTCATCATGATAGGATGGAGACTTTTGATTGATTTCAACTAGAAATGATAAAAAAATTGTTCACCATCAATATAATCTTCAATAATTTCTTCACTAAAATACTGGCCTTCACAAATATTTTGAGTAACAAATTCTTCATGAAGAGAACCATTTGAATGGCCATCAAAACTATTAGGAGCTTTATGAGAACATTCCAAAATATCATCACTGATCTCATCACTAAAGCCTTGCTGAAAATTTTTGCTAAGAGGTTTTAATTTCTGACAACAATCATTCAAGAGGCATTCGGCAAGACAAATCCTCTTACAAAATGAATGAAAAGAAACATGGAAATCATTTAATGATGAAATACTGGAAACAGGAAGAGATCGGTACCATTGTCTCACCTCTCCTTCCAAGGAGTACATAAACATCTTCAGCAATGCATATTCATGATGAATATCAATTTGGTCCATGTATTGATGAAATCAATCAAGTGTTGTGAAGTATGATCGTGATAATCTTCTCTGAACCTCGAAAGGTATTCTCCCCATGCATGCATAGTAGGAACAACATTTGGAAAACCAGGAATATCGGAGAAATCAAATGGAGAAAACCTACTAGCCAAAATGGCTTCCATAGCCTTTGACATATCAGATCAGTGGAGTTGCCAATGGATTCTTCCTTTATGGAGTTTCCAGGTGAATGATACAGTCAGAAAAGTGTCCAACTCTTGTTCACCATAAAGAGCTAGAATTGACCGTTGTCATTCTCCCAGGGATAAATTCTTCATTCCTCCGTCCCCGACAATGACACCAAAATATGTTCCCAAAAAAAACCTCTTTTGGTTTCCAAAAATTCATCTCTAGTTGTTCTGCAACCTTGCCCAAAATTAGTGACTAAAACAGGAAATAATTTATTGTGAAATATTTGAAAACTAGGCCTCAAAAATATATCTGAATCTCTTAAACTGTAATAGTTGTGTAAAAACATAGAGAGGTTTTTGTAAAGGGGCATGTTCCCAACAAAAACCTCTTTTGTTTTCAACGAATTCATCTCCATATGTTCTTGTTAGGATATTTAGACACTTAGGAGTTAGTTAAGATCTACTTGGTCTAATATGTCGTTAGGTAAAAGTGTGTTTCTTTAGTATGCATTAGTATGCATTTGTAGTTAGGAAATTCGATGGTCACGATATGTTCCTGACATAGAGTGATCCAACGATTCATACTCTCCTCGATCTTAATGGCCATTGATCCGTGGCTTAACACCCGATTGGTCCATGATCTCTATTTAAAGAGCATGGAGGGTCATTTGACGATGATCTATTGTGAGAAACTCTCTTGTAAAATCTCTCTGTAATCTTTTCTTTGCATTAATAAAGCTACTCAAATTAAGTAGCGTTGGTTGGGGCGGATGTGCTGTGAGAATTTTACCAGATGAAAACATCGGTGTTTTGATCTTTGGTCTGGTTATGGGAGTTCTCTGCTTGAAGGTGTTAGTCCTGTTGGAATACTGTGTTGTTTGGTGGTATAGAGCACGATTTGAAGACCACTCTTGACGTGGAGTCGGTCGTGAAGCCGAGTTACTCATCTCCATTTTGGCATTTTCATACATTGTTGGGCTGAGAAGACTATTCCATTTCATCCATTGCTTTTCGTTTCGATTCGGGAACACTTTTTTTTTCACTCAAAAAAGGTTTATGTTTTCCCAAGATATGACCATTAAGGTCGGATCCGAAGGTATAAGTCATTCAGCATTTTTTAAATTTTTGCAAAGTTTGATTTTGGCTGGTTTGTATTTTTTTATTTCCCGGACTGCTACTCTTTTAGATATCGCGTATGCTCTTTTTCCCGCGCCTTGTGCGATCTAGGAAAATCCCGAGAAGCGGATGGAAAGGTGCATCTTCGGGTAGAAAGCTAACCGAGATCTAACCCTTGTTGTCATCGAGAGGGGAAATTTTTTTCTTACATTGGCCAAGAAAATAGTTTTTGGAGCATACTCTCCAAGGCCATCTTCGGAGTAAGATAACAGAGATCTAACCCTTGTTTTCATCGAGAAGGGAAATTTTTCTTGTGTGAAAATAGTTTTTTGGGCAATATACTCCAAAGGCCATCTTCAACAACAACAACAACAACAACAATAACAACAACCCCCAATCCTCCTTGAACATTACAATATGTTTTGCTAGACCATTTGGTTAAAACTTGCCTTATTAAAGTAAGGGTCTTGAGTTCAAGTCTCTCTTTGTTACTTTTTGAAAAATTCATGCTAAAAAATTGTAAGTGCATTTCACTTCAAGGAGTATAAAAGTGAATGGCTATAAGTAGCTTTATATTTTTTATTTTGAGTTATTTTGCATTACCCAACTACGTTATAAAGGGTAACCTCTCATTGTAAGAAGTGATCCCCACTTCTCTTTATAAAGTGGGTCACTTCTTAAAGTGGATTTACACTATCACGTAGTTATTTGGTTACCGTTTATGCCTTTTTTAAAAGGGCATAACTCTCACCTTCGAAGTCGTTTTAGGTCGTTTTTTAAAACCGCGCAACTTTTCAAGATCTTTCCATCGAGATCATTAGTTTAGTTTTTTAAAATCTGCATTATCTACATATTTAATATGGCTTCTACAAGTATTGTCATGCTTACCGGTGACAACTACTTCCAATGGAGATCCCATATGGAAGATTTATTAGAGTAAAGTACATGTCAGTTACCATGGGAAGGAAGCATTTACTTGATGATGATAAGAAATAAATGGGATAATAGGAATGGCCGAAGCATGTGGTACTAAGGAATGTCCATCTCTCCTGATCTAAAATACCACCTTCAAAGGAATTGATGACCCAAAAGTAGCTTGGGACAAGATTGAATGCGTGTTTGGTAAACTCAATATTATTCTAGCACAGCAGTTAGAAAATCAAATCGCACTTGAGTCCAAGTGATTTTCTTACCTTGGAGACTATCTATCTAAGTTGAAACACTCAGACTTTTATGTATAGAATGTAACATAACAATGAAGGAAAGAGTGTTGCATATATCTTATTCTTTCGCTAGGTAGTGCATATTACGTGTTTATCTACCTTCTATGCCATGAAAGAGAGGTGTAGGAAGCTTATGTACAGCCTCTCTTGAGTTTTTTTGTACTTCCTTGATTAGAGGAAGATAAGCTTGTACAACTTGGAGTTACCTGCAGTGTTGATCACTGCAGGTACTTCAAACAAAACCTTAGTTGCCCAGCAAAAATATAAACCCAAGAAACCCAAGGGAAGCGAAAAACATCCTGCTTTACAATAAAAAGCGACTAAGGGTCCCAAACCCTTTCAGATAGCTTCAGCTCCTAATAGTGACAAAGGATCAAAATATAAAAAGATACTAACAAACATTGCACCTTTTGTAATAAAGAGATGGTCATGATGAGGTCAGATGTTTCAAGAAGATGGACCTTAGAAGCGATGAAGAAGCACAACATGATTATTGATTCTTCTTCTTCTTCTCATGGACATGCACTTTATGCTTGGTTTTTCCTTCAATAGACCTTCTACTACTACTTCTTCTTGGATGAGTGGCTTATTGATTCGGGGGCATCTTATCATATGGCTGGGATAAAGCCATATTCTTACCTCTAAATGAATGTAACACCAAGAAATGTTGTTGGTGATGATAGATCTCTTAGATGTTGTCAGGATGCGGAACAATTCGAGGGTGAAAATTGTCATTTCAATGACCATTATGTGTTCAGGATCTTTCTTGTAACCTTCTATCGTTATATCAAATCACTCATACGGTGAAGGAATACTAAAACCGTCGAGTTTCACCTCGCAGAAGTTGTAATCAAGGATCTAAAGATCCTAAGCATATTCTTACAACTGGAATTTTTGATGATATTACCGGGTTGTACAAGTTTGAAAACTTTGGGTCATCGGCTTTTTCATTAGTTTTTACTCATGAAGTGATGACTTGAGCAAACTTTGGCGAGTGGTTTGGTCATCTAAACTATAGCTCATTGCAGCAACTATGTAATCAGCAGATGTTGATTGGTCTTCCCTCTTTTTCTTGCAGAGATGGTGTTTGTGCGGTTGTGTTCTCGACAAAACATCATCGGGACAATTTTAGCGATGCCTCTTAGCATACCGAGATCCTTCATGACTTGTTTCGCGGAGTTATTTGTGTGGTCCACTTTCTTCTCCTTCTTTTGGGTGCAAGTATTTCTTAACTTTCATTATTGACTTTTCCAGACGTACTTGGTTTTACTTCTTAAAACTCAGAGTGAAATTTTTGACAGTTTTGGCCTACAAGACCCTTGTAGAAAAAGCAATCTGGACATCAAATTCAAAGGTTGAAACGGATAATGGGCGAATATGTGAACAATGAATTTACAAGTACGATTCTTGCACAGGACATCCAAATGAATCACATTGTTCCATATACACCTCGACAAAATGGTGTTGCTAAGAGAAGAACCTTTTTATTAAAAGAAATGGCTAATTGTATGATCCAATATAAAGTATTAAGTCTTCATTATTGGGCGAAAGCAATCAAGCGTACAAATTACATAGTCAATCGCCTCCCATAGCGGCTCTTAAAAATATAACACCAAAGAAGATTGGACTAAAGTGACCGGATGTAAAGTCCTTGGGTGTATTTGGGAATTAGTGGGCTCACATTCCTAATGAGAGAAAGAAAGCATTAGGCCTAAGAAATTGAGAAGTGTATATTTGTTGGTTATTAAGAGATGTCAAGGGTTATAGACTTCTTCAACCACATTTAATAATGAAATTATTCTTAGAAGAGATGTTTAAATTTGATGAAAAACTTCTTGACTGCATGAAACCATCTTAAGCCGGTTATTGCCTTCTTTGTTCCTATTCTAGATTCTTCTTAGGATGATGAAAGTGAGGATGAAAATCCACCTCCATGACATTTCTCCAGTTGGAGTCCTTTGAACTTCAGACAAGCACCGGTTCAACTTTGCTTCCCAGATGGGTATGTTCAACTTGAGAAGCATTTGGTGATCTTGTCGGTGATCCTTCAGATCAATGTTGGACACATTCATAGTTCTTTTGAGCCTCTTCTCTTTTGGCTCAAGTTCCGAGAGCGCTCATGATCGAGACATTTCGCGAAGCTTTAGGTCATCCAGTTGGGATACAACAATGAATGAAGGTATGGTTCTTTAATGGAAAATGATACTTGGGATGTACCTCTTCCAAAGGATGAAAACTTGTTAGATGCAAATGGGTAGCATACGAATAAGTATGCATCGGATGGAAGTTTTGAAAGACATGAGGCTCGATTGGTTGCCAAAGGATTTTCCCCAAGTTGAAGGCATTGACTATAATGAAACCTTTGCCCACGTAGCCAAAATGAATTACATCTTCATGAACAACTCCTTGCCGCCTCCACGCCGTGGAGTCCATCGGATGGATGTTAAATCATCTTCTTTGTGGTGATTTGAAAGAATAAATCTACATGGAACAACCTCACAGTTATGTCCTAATAATGACTCTAGCCTTGTTTGTCGCCTCAAAGAGGAATCTCTTTATGGTCTCAAGCTCCCCGAGCTTGGTGTGACAAAATGGATAGCTTTCTTATTTGCCAGCTGGATTCTCTAGATGCCATTCGATCCTAATGTCTATACAAGGAAAGTAGGAAGCCATCTCATCATCCCTTTTCCTTTATGTTGATGACCTTATCCCTTCTGGTAGTGACTCGGAAACTTTTAAACCAATGAAAGCGACCTTTAGAATAAATTTTAAATGGCGGACTTAGGTTTTGCACTATTTCCTTGGCATCAAGTTTTCTGCAAACTAATGAAGGAGTTTTTCTTTCCCGGTCTAGGTATGCTTGTGACCTTTTTCATATCTTTCACGCGTTGATTGTAAACCAACACCTTATCCCTTCTAGTTTGGATTCAAACTTTCTACCACTTGTACTTCTCGTGAAGTTGATTCCACCCTATATAGTCGAGTTAGTTGGTAGCCTCTTATGACTATACTAAGTCGATCTTTCCTTTGGTACGTGCTGTTGCCGATATATGCAAACACCCATGAAAACCATTGGAAAAGAAGCTAAAGGATGCCAGCTATGTTAAATAGTCTTGTTCAATTTGGGATACATTCTACGAGTTCGGGGGATCCCTTATTGGATTTGGTTTCCGCAGTTGAGGGTGGGTTGGCGACCACAGATGATCGAGTCTCTGCGAGGGTTATGTTTTCAGCCTTGGTTGGGGACCTGTCACTTGGGCCTGTAAAAAACGAGGCTATTACTGCTCTTCAGCGAGAAGCGAGTACCAAGCAATGGTAAAATGCAAGTCAAAGAGCCACAATGGCCCGGCGAGATCACCTCGAGTTTGGATTCCGACACCGATTATCGACTAGACTTTGGTGTGACAATCAAGAAGTGCCATCAAGATCATGAGACCCGGTCCAGCATGCGGTGTAGAAACACGTGAGCTACGCATGCGCCAATGGAAAAGCTCATTCATGATCAGAATTTGAAGTGCTCTCTTTTTCCCTCACAATCAAGTTCGCGGAACATTTTCACAAGGTCTATTACAAACGAAAAGTTTTATGAACTTTTATCTATATTAGGAGTTCGGGAAGTTGTCATTAAGGGGATAGGCTCTAATGCCTCCTTCCTTCTCCCTATTTATTGTCATTAGTGTAAATCCTTCAATCCTATCCCAAGTTGTTCTTAAGGGGGATGTTGGGATATTTAGACACTTGGGAGTTAGTTAAGATCTACTTGGTCTAATAATGCGTTAGGTAAAAGTGTGTTTCTTTAGTATGCATTAGTATGCATTTGTAGTTAGGAAATCAGCGGTCGCGATGATATTTCCCGACATAGAGTGATCCGACAGTTCATACTCTCGATCTTCACAACCATTGATTTGTGGATTAACACTGATTGGTCCATGATCTCTATTTAAAGAGCATGGAGGTCATTTTCCGATGAGGTGTGACAAACTCTCTTGTAAATCTCCTCTGTAATCTTTTTCTTTGCATTAATAAAAGCTGCTCCAAGTGTCGCGTTGGGTAGGTCGTGGATGATGTTTCCAGTAGGGATTTCTACCCGCGATAGTAACCATCGATTGTGTTGATCTTTGCGTAGGGGTTTTACCACGTGAAAACATCAGTGTGTTGATCTTTGATCTGGTTATGTGAGTGGTTACTGAAGGTGTTCGTCCTCTGTTGGAATACCTGTGTTGTCGAATAGTTCTTAAACCTCCCTTGAGGATAAAGACTAAAACAGGTAAAAAACTGAGTATGTCTGTATTGATTTATGCTCTTCTTATTTTTTGAGGTTGTATAAGACAACTGTTGAGACACCATATGAGGTTCATATAATGGGTCATTTAAACTATGAGGCACCTGTTTTTGTACCATAGGTTTATTGTATTCCATTCCAAAGAGAGCAGGTGATATAGATAAAAGAAAGGTAGATTGTTGGATGACAGAACTAAATAAATGAGCCTGTAAAACTGCAACATTTCCAACACTTCCATAAAATAAGTTGTTCCCAATACCACTAACTAAATAAATGCATGTAGATGTAGTGTTGCCATCAGAAAATATAGCTACAGTTCCCAAAAAAATTATCCTTGTTGTGTTAGCAACTCCTTTACTCTGTCTTTCTCTTTCCTTGCTTTCACTTTAAATTCTAGTTATTCCTCTACAGGGGCAAGTAAATTCATATCTGTAGCAGCTTGAGGTTTTCTTAATTTAATCATATATTTTGAAGATAATACAGAAATAAGATCTTCATCCTCGGTGCTATCAAAATCTCTGGTTTCTAGAATTTCTTGCATCTGGTCTGGTTCTACAAAAATATCATCTTTGTCATTATAAAATGCATATGTACCTTTAAACACAGATTCAGATATTGAAGTTGATTTTGTGGTTACTTCTGGAGGAATTCCCCCTAGGGAATTTAGGTACAGGTTTTGGATTTTTGCTCAATTTTTTTCCCTTTTCACTCTTCTTACTTGTAGATTTTTGTTTCTACTTGATAGGGGACTGAACTGAGTTCATAGTATAATCATCATCCTCATCAATTTCCATCTTTATCTCTGGATTAAGAAATATGTCAATATCTTCATCTGGTTTAGATTTCTTACCTCGACTAGTGGTAGCTTCCTCATGCTCTTTACCTATAGGAAAATATCCAATGGTTTGTTGAGTTTGCAAATTCCTCTTGCTAGCCCGAGTTACCCTTGTTGCAATGGATTCTTCTTTAATTAGGAACTCAGTGGCTTTACCAATCTGTTTCTGTTGGGATGATTTATTCTTTTTGGCATTTTTTGATTTAGTTGACTATAAATGATTTCTTAAATACTGGATTAACCAATCCCAGGGTCTCTGGATTTTGTTTAAAGAGGAGATTACCAGTGTCTTAATTAAACCTTGGTGAAAGAGACTACCTTTAGTTGTAGAAGGATGAGACTACACTCTCTTGCACATTTTAGATAAACTCTTAATTACTAGAAAACAAGATAAATTAAGAGGATAATCACCATTAATCTTAATTAGCAGTCTGATATGGTAAATATCAACCAATGAAAACCTACCCTCACATGTGATATACCTATGGATGATCAACAAAGCGGTATGTCATTCCTTTTTTAACCATCTATGTGGTATTCCCTTTTTCCAGTTAGGGTTTTGTTTTTCTGAGATTAAAAATTGTTTCACAAATTCCATAACCATGTTCTCCTTCTTCCACCACCTTTTNTTTAGATAAACTCTTAATTACTAGAAAACAAGATAAATTAAGAGGATAATCACCATTAATCTTAATTAGCAGTCTGATATGGTAAATATCAACCAATGAAAACCTACCCTCACATGTGATATACCTGTGGATGATCAACAAAGCGGTATGTCATTCCTTTTTTAACCATCTATGTGGTATTCCCTTTTTCCAGTTAGGGTTTTGTTTTTCTGAGATTAAAAATTGTTTCACAAATTCCATAACCATGTTCTCCTTCTTCCACCACCTTTTTCCGCCAACTGGAGATCTACAGGCTTTAGCAATTGAATGTTTAGTCACCAGCATCAATAATTTTCCAACTATAGCTTCAAAGCCATCAAAATTTTGTGCGAAAACCATTGAAATATGTTCATCGTGTCCCTGGAAGGTTGTGAAAAAGTCAAACCAAACCACATATTTAAACCTCTGTGCCATTTGAGGGTATGCTTCGAGTACTTTTGTGCCCTCAGGTTTCAGTCTGATAATCTAGAACCTCTTCTTTGGTGTCATGCTATTGATATGGTCCTGTAAACAGATCTACGAGGATTGGTGATTTGAATTCTTAGTTCTTGTGGGCTGTTAAGAACTAAGAATCACTTCTTCCTTCAATTTGATCTCTACACAAAATAGTCGACACACTAAAATAGAAGGCGATGGTTTTGTTAATGATATTAAAACATCTTTGATTTGATGTAGGTATGGCAGGTACAACTCAATCCCTCATATGTAGTTGTTATAATTCCAGTATTAACCCGAGAAAATATCATGGAGAGGCATGCAGATCCTCTAATCAGGATTTTGGGAAATTATGATGCGATTAGGGCAGGCTGGCACATATAAAAATGTGATTATTCCTAGCGCTGCAGGAATAGCGCTATTCCTATAGCGCCATTTGTGACTTGGAAAAAAATTGTAAAATTCAAAAATGAATAGACAAGTGATGTGACAAGATTTATCATATCAAATCCTAAACTTTTAAAAACTTCAAAAATCATTTAAAAGTGAAATACAAATGGGAAAATGACCATTTAAACCAAGAGGTAAAAATCAAGTTTGGGCAACAAAGTATAAGCAGGGAGGATCAAGGATTAGGGACACTCACTTAATCAAAAACAAAGTTAGAGACTAACAGTCTCTATTCCCAATGCATATATAGTGGACATGTTAGAAGAGTTGTCATTGTTGGAATTCTCTTCCCAGGAAGTCGTCTATATCCACTCTAGCTCTAAAAAATGAGTAATCATTTGTAGGTTTAATGGTTACTGGCCAACTTCTACATATTTGTACAAGTGGATGCATACAAATTGGACATATGAGTGTGAGATATCACTTTGTTCTAAATGTTTTTTTCATTATCTATTTTTTCAATCATGATGTATATTGGAAAGTGATGGAGGATGGACCCTAGTTCTAGGGGAGAGTAGGCCTATTTATAATTCCATGTTTTCTAGAATTTTACCCTAACACTCTATCAATGACCAAAATTCCTATATGGATCTCTTTGCCAATTTTACATTATAGTTTTGTATTTACTAGTTTTGGAGGACATTGAGTAGTTATATTAAATAAGATGTTGAGAAAGATAAGGCATGTCTAGTCATGTATTCTTGTATTTTTGTTTAGATCTCAGTAAAGGGTTTTCGGATAAAATGATTCTCAAACAGGAAAATTACAAATGGACCCAGATTCTAGATTTTGAGAATACAACTTTTCAGTGTTGGAATTATCAACAAATAGGTCACCTCTAGGAAACTTACCCATAGGCTCAATCCCATCCTCGAATAAAGAAAGGGTCCAAGCCAAAGATAAAGAGTTTTCAATATCCTAAGTATCAAAATTCCAGTGAAATAGATGAAAAGAGGAATATTTACAAAAAAATTCAAAGCTAGAGAAGGATGAAGATGTTGGTCCAGAAAATCTCAATGATGGAAACCTCTCTAGAGAATCATAAGGATAAACACCCTTTGTACATCAATCTTTCAGGGATTATGGTAACTATGGATACTTTATCCAGAGGAGTGAAGAGAGACTATGAATCAAAGAGCTCTAACTTAGACAAGGAGTAGGTATTTTTTATGAACAATGGGCCTATGGAAAGTGACTGACAGGTGGTAGCTATAGATGCCTCACCATGGGAGTGGACTAAGGTAAAAGAAAAAAAGGAAAGGGAAAAAAAGGAAGGATTGATGATTACTTCAAACCTCAATCCTTTGTAAATTGTATTTTTTTCTCTTAATAGGATCTATATGCTTGGATATTTTTGAAATCTTAAAGAGCATATATTTTAATATGATACATGCACTTGAAGAATGTAATTTCCAATATTTTTTATGAATACAAATTGTGATTTTTTTTCTTGTAAAAAACAAATTACAACAAATAAAAACAAGTTACAAATATGGATGTAACTAAAACCAATTATTTACCACAAATCTTGTCAAAGGAATTTTCCATATTTGAAGTGCCATTCTTTGTGGTTTTTTCCAGCCTCTTCTTGCCCATTAAAGATACATTTTTTAGTGTTTTGATACTCCTTTCCTAAACTTCTTGAACACCTAGATATTGATATGGGACGATATACTAGACATGCATATTTTCCCTTTGTTTCAAGACATGTAAGATATAGAATAATGTTAATAGAATATTAAAAAATAAGTGTAGTAATAGAGGATATAGAGAGTTATATTTCACTTTACATACCATAAAATGTTTTAGCATAGAAGAATCATGAATTTTCCATGTAAGTATTTCATGGAATTGGAAAAACAATTGACATATTGGTTTATAGATGTTGTACATAGTGATGTGGTCCCATAACTTTAAAATTTGATCAATAAGAAGCTTACAGTATGCATCCATATCTCTAACTTGGTACTTGCTTAGTTAATTGAAAACATAAATATTTTATTACTTGTACATACAAAATATGTAACACAAATAACAATGAATTGGTATGGTGTACACATTCCTGAAAATAAATACCTAGAAAAATTAATGCCAACATTACATGTTCCCTCTTTATTGAGATCCAAGGAGGACGTTTATTATTTATAAAAATAAATGACTAAGCTAAGTAAATGGATTGATCTTTCCAAATGGATTGACACCATTAGTTTCCATTGAAAGTCTAACATTATTAGGTTCTTCTTTAAAAATGGGGCTTCTTTCCTCGATGTCCCTAAATGAAAAACCATATCCATGATTCTACATAACACCATCTTCACTTCTCTTCCATGCATGATAATCCATAAACGATGCTAAGTTTTTGCACTTAAAAAATTGGTGGAATTGTGTAATTGTGGAGATATGACAAAGAACCTTCTGGGGTGCCTTATTTATCACTTAATCAATTCAATATCGACTAATTCCACATTCAATATTGTAACACATCCATGATGGGGCATAAAAAATTTCGCTTTTCTTAAAGGACAGATTCTCCATCCATGGTTTATAATTTGAAAGGTTGGTGAACCATCCCGACCTCTCGGTCAAGGATCTTTGATTCTAGAGCCAAACGACTCTCTGAGACCTTTATGGTCTCATTCTATAACTATACATAGACCCTTTCGACTTCCTAGTGCAGGTCTAAAGGTGCCCGCGACCCTCCTCTTCACGCCTGCGAAATCTCAGAGTCTGGCGCTAGCTCCTTTTATAATAAGACCCTTCCTTGATATGACTTTGGGTGATGGCCATATGTAACCACACGATTGCGAGTGCGTCCAAGGGTGGTTTGAAACAAAATTACTTTTTTCCCCACAATTCACCTTGAGCCTCCACATGTCCTTTCTCCAAAACCATGGTCTGGATTGCAGTTCGCCCTCAAATTTTTAAAGTTTGTGCACCTTTGGTCCTTGCAATGCAATGGGACCGTTGATCTCACGACCTTGACAATGCTTCTGAACTTAATGGCTCAGATCTATCCTTTCTGAAACTATAGATCAAATCTAACCTTTCTAAATCAACGGCTGTGATTTATTTCATGATTCAGGTTTCAGGAGTTTCAACTCTCAACCCTTACCTTCTCCCGTAGTGACAAATCTCTTGCCACACATCCTCTTTAATCAATGGCAGTGATCACTTCACAATTCCAGAATTTGGGAGTCTCAAGTCTCAACTTTTAATTCCCCTCAAAGTATGCGGATTTCTTCCGCGTGTCCAATTGAATCGGACGATCGAGGCTTACTTTGGGTCTTTACCTGAAATCCACAGATTCATGCCATGTCCCCCTTAATCTGGTGGCTATGAATTACTTCGGGACTTTACCTGGAGTTCATAGATTTACGCCACGTCTCTTCTGCATCAAAAGGTCCAAATTCACTTCGGGTCTTCGGAGTTCAACAGTCTCAATTCTCAACTGAAACCCCAATGTGATTCACCCAGAGACACCGATCTATCGACACATACCCCTCTTGGCGATCAATGACCAATATCTACTCCATATCTTACGCACTTTTCAACCAAGACCGGATCAATGGCCTTCAGACCCCTTCTCGATCAATGGTTGAGATTCCACTTCGGGACTCCAGTGCTCTCACCCTCTACTTTCCTCCAAAGTATTTTGTACCTAGAGTGCTAGATCTTGCGCCATGCGTCCACCTTAAATAGATGACTTTCGTCTGCTTCAGGACTTCAGCCTTCAGACATATCAAACTTCAAATCCTCCTTTCTTCATTTCCTTTGGAACGTTCTATCTAGATTTCATGATCTAATGACATGTGTCCTCCTTCAGATCGACAGCTCCCAACTACTTCGGTTGTTCGGGCTTCGGCGATTTCAAACTCTTATCCATCACGTTCTCCCGGAGTGTTTTCACCTGGAGTTCACGATCGTTCACCACGTTCCCTCTGGATATGGCGGTCCATATTCTCTTCGAGTCTTAGGGTTTCTTTCACCCGAGGACAATGGATCTCTACCACATGTCACTTTCGA
Organism: Picea sitchensis; assembly: GCA_010110895.2. Lineage (NCBI taxonomy): Eukaryota > Viridiplantae > Streptophyta > Pinopsida > Pinales > Pinaceae > Picea > Picea sitchensis. The sequence goes on from SNQJ01S0052492.1 coordinate 50,461, forward strand.
TCTGATGGTTGAGATTCACTGCGGCTCTCTGGCTCTCCGGGCTTCGAGAGTTTCAACTATCAACTGAAACTCTTGAAGTGACTTCTCTGAAGTTATTGATCTGCTGACATATGTCTCCTGGCGATCAATGGTCAGGATCTACTTCGGGTCTTCGGTGATTCCTCCCTCTCCTTGACCACAATCTCTTACTCAAGAGTTGTAGATCTTGCGCCACTTATCCCTCTTGGCGATGAATGGTCCTAATTCACTTCGGGACTTTGGGACCTTGGCCAGTCAACCCCCTCGTGCACACAAACATTAAAACTTGTGCACTTTACCTTAGATCAGACGAATAATGTCCCTTTGCACTCAAATCCAATGGTTAGGATATGTTCCTTTCCAGCGCTTCTCCTCTGCTTCCCTGGACGTTGATATAATGGTCCAGGCTTCTCCCTGCAACTGATATAACGGTTGTTTCCACTCCTCCTCCTGAGATTTTTACTTCTTCCAACTTGGAAGAGTTTGGTAGATGTTCAAAGGCTTCAACCTTCATTCCTCCTGCGAGTCCAACTATCTTGGTTCCTATCTTCGCTCTTGAAAATGTTCTCTCTTCTGATCTTTTCGATTATCTTAGACTGAAGGTACCGAGGGACTCTGCTACTCCACAGATTTCCAAAAGGGCTCACGACCACCCATCTTGCAACTATTCAAGGTCTAGCAGTCATGATCCGACAGATACTGAGGTGTCCACCGATCGACGGTTCACAACAATTGCAGGGTACCAATGTGCATTCTCTTTATCAGAGAGCTCAACCTCCACAATCTGGAAGTACTCTCCCAACCTAGTCAAACCAGAGTCGTTGATATTCCATCCCAACGAGATCAATGACAATGGTGAATTGTGGGTCATGAACTAGCATGTCCGCTACTTTTTCCCTTGCACTCCACAATGATTCCCCACCCTCGATCTCCATTCATAGATCGACGGTTCACAATGATTGTAGGGTCCCACCTCCGTAATATGAGAAGTGATCACTCAAATCTAGTCTAATCCTACTCGTTGATCTTCCATCCCCAACGAGATCAACAATGTGGGTTGATTGTGGGTCGTGAACTAGCAGGTCCTCTAAATTCACCTTCACACTCTGTAATGATTCCCAACCATTGATTAAATCGAGAGGCTGGTGTTTGATTCGATAACTCTAGTGAGTATTTGAGTCGATCTGACAACTGGGATGGCCTCTCCTCCCATTAAACATCTCGTATCCATCTCTGCTATCATATTATTAAGTCATGGGTAGTTCTGGTAACTTGACTATCGTCGACCTCCTAGTTCTGATGGTCGGGATGGTTCTGGGGCATCCTCGGATCTAAATCTCAGAGTTAACTTCGGGACTTCAGGACTTCAGGGATTTTACCTCCCTTACGATGAACTCTCTCAGTTCGTCGAACTCGTGAAGTATGAATAACTCCAAGGTTAACTCCCATGCTCTTTCCCGTACCCAATGATCACAAATGTTGGATTACTGAGAGGGGGGGTGAATCAGTAATAGTGCAATTATAATCCTTTTTATCCAAATTGATTCAAGTGTTATATCAATGTAGTATTATTATCCAATAATGAGCAATAATAAATGAACAATCACACACATACACAGTACACCAATGTTTTACGTGGAAACCCAAATCGCGAGAAAACCACGAAAATCTTTCCCTTATATGTCTTAAATAATTATATTCATTTGAAGCACCAACTTCCTTTGTTTTCCAGCTGCAACTAGAAGGAGGCTCCAACCCCCTAGTTTCTCGGGCTACAACCTAAGGGAAGATCCAACTCCCCAATTCTCTGGCTACTACTAGAAGGAGGGTACAATCCCCTATGTTCTCTGGCTACAACTGGAAGGTGGCTACAACCACCTATCCTTGCCCCATCCTGCCACCCTAAAGTAGAAGTAGAATGATGGAACCACTGTCAACCTGTCACTATGAGATATATTGTTGTACAACTGTATCAACCTGTACCACTGACCTGTATCCAATCTGTACAACTTCCCTGTAATCAATATGTACCTGAACTGAACATGTATCCACAAAAATACAATAGATACATGACCTGTAGTGATGCATCCCACGTATGTATGTGCCATATCTGTTATGCAACCCGCATATGTACGCACCCTATTTGCTATGCAACCTATGTATGCCTTCTGAAACTAGGGTTTCCTTTCACTTGAAAATTGTTGACCCTCTGTAACTTCTTTCACATAGATCTGTAACCTGTCACTATATCCAAACTATACCCTGTGCATGCATCCTCATACATAATCTCTACTCAAGGAAAGTATGTCTCTCTCTAGTCATGTGTCATATAGGTATGTGTAATCATGAACAAGTATAATGTCCCTCACATGATCTTAGTCATAAACCCCTTTCTGATATTCAACTTCTCAATACATCAATAAATACAATATCTCAACCATGTACCATAAAAAATCTTAGCCATATGCCAAGAAATACAAGATGTGTCTCAACAAGAAGTATCAATGATAAATATACCAGCATTGTATTTCTGTAGATCTGACTTATACAGAAGATCCCATGCAGCCACTAGTCTCTCTAGGGAGAATCATCAAATCTCCATTTCCATTCCTCATGCATACATCAAAATCCAACTATTCATAGAAATAAGACATACCTTTTGAACCAATAGATGGATATGATGTATCTAAGAACTCTAGACCTTCCTGGGAGCTTTATCTCATAATCTAGAACCTTTGCACCTTCATCTTCTCAAGTTTCATGGATTTATCAACATGTACTCACCCTATACACAGTCAACCCACGTACGTACTCACCCTATACATAGCCAGCCTGCATACGTATGCACCCTATACATAGATAGCCCGTGTATGCCTCAGAAAATAGGGGTTTCTGTGAATCTGAGAATTTCGTCGTCAACCCTTCGTGCTACCTCAGACGTTCGCCACTTTAGATGTATCCACAAGTATTTACAAGAAGCTTTACACAAGAAAATAGATATACAATATGTACAAGTATGTTTTTATGAGTGAGCTTTGTCTCTTATTTATATCTTCATGTAGCCTTACACTTTCCTTATTTTAGGGATTCTTCATTTAAATTAATTTCTTTTTGCAAAGCACTTTGACTCTTGGGGGCTTCTATAAGGCTCATGAGGGTTCTCCAGATTCATGTGGTCATAACTCTCTAATCGTGAGGAGTTATGTGACGTTCCACATACCACTGGAAACAGCATGACAAGAATTATCCATCTAGGATATTTTCACTCACAAATTCACTGTCCTTCATCTCATTATTCTGCAAATAAGCATGGGTTCTCTCTCTCTACAAAGCGTCTTCCCGTGAGGGCTTTCACCATAAGGGGACCACTTTGGAGTTCATCCATTTTTACTTCTTATCAACCATGACAAGACAATAATGAGTTATCTTTACATCAAACAATATTGGGTCCATTACCCAAACCTTGTGCCACAGGGCTTTCTTCAAGGGTTGACATCAATGACAACCAACCTTAATCAACAATCTCCCCCTTTGGAATTGATGGCAACACTCTAATGCAATACTAAAATCATATCTCCCCCTGGAACCATGCCTCACTCATGCTCCCCCTGGAACCATGCCTCTGTCCTCTGTATCTGATAAATATTCTCCCCCTGGAACCATGCCTCTGTCCTCTGTATCTAATAAATCTGCTCCCCTAGAACCATGCCTCTGTGCTCTATCTCTATCCTCTGCATCTAATAAATCTCTCCCCCTTTTTCATCAATGGAAAAGGTATGTTTCCATCTGGGGTTGCTCCCCTTGACTGAACTGTCCTCTTATGGTGCTTCCTCGTGTAAATCTAAGACATATAAGATAAGCATTCAAAAAGCATTCATTTTGGAGTAGAAATAACTCCAAGTCTCTCGCGAAGATATTCAAAGGATTCCCATGGAAGTGGTTTTTTGAATATGTCTGCCACTTGTTCTTTTGTGCCCACATACTCAACTCTAATGTTATTTTCTACAACCTTCTCCCGTAGAAAGTGATACTTGATTGGAATGTTCTTCGTCTTGGAGTGCATCACCGGGTTCTTCAAGATACTGATGGCGCTTGTATTATCACAATAGATTGGAATGGGCTCATCATACTCAACCTGTATATTTGTCAAAGTTTGTTTCATCCAAAGAACCTGTGTACAACATGATGTTGTTGCAATATACTCTGTCTCGGTTGTAGATAAAGATATTGATGATTGTTTCTTGCTTAGCCATGATACCAAACACTCACCTAAGTAGAACGTTGCTCCACTGGTGCTTTGTCGGTCATAAATAAAACCTACCCAATCTGCATCTGTGTAGGTAATAAGTGATAAATATTTTCCTTTTGGATACCATAATCCAAACTCTTTTGTTCCTTTGAGATATCTGAAAATCCTCTTCACTGCCAATACACGTGATTCATTTGGTGTTGCTTGAAATCGTGCCACCTGTCCAACTGCCTACATTACATCTGGTCTAGATGTTGTCACATATAGTAGGCTACCAATCATTGACCTGTATTTCCTCTGATCTGTAGACTTCGAATCATCATCTTTGCTCAACTTATAACTAGTTTGCATGGGAGTGATAATTGGTTTGCAATCTTCCATTCCGAACCTCTTTAGCATTTCTATGATATACTTAGTTTGATAAATAAAAATTCCTTGGTTTCTTTGATGTATCTAAAGTCCCAGAAAGAAGGATAGTTCTCCAAGTAACAACATTTCAAATTCATTCTGCATATCTTTTGCAAATTTATGGCTTAATCTGTCATCATCACTACCAAAAATAATATCATCAACAAAAACTTCAATTAATAAAATATTACCTTGACTTACCTTGATGTAGA
>SNQJ01S0052493.1:0-32987 GCA_010110895.2 Picea sitchensis
ATCATTACAAAGCATATCTGAATCCTACACTAAATCGGATCTTCTTTCTAAATCAGCATAGGATGTCTTATTCTCACGCAACCGAATGCTAATACAGGAGCTGCACGAGACATTGTTGTTACGGCTGGTGTAACAGCTTCTTCTCATAGTTGCTGATGCTGTTTTAGTATCGCAATTCACGGGCTGTTTCAGCCACGTGAATTTCTCTCTTGACTGTGTCGGCCTTGACTGCTAACTGTCACAGCTCGTGTCTCAACATCGTGGTGGTCTCTTCTGTGTTTCAGCATCTGCACTTATGAAATGAGTGACAGCTCCGTGTTTCGGCATCTGCATCCTCGAGCTATGTAGCTGCTCCGTGTTTCAACATATGTGTCCTTGTACTGTGTAGAAGCTTCCGTGTTTCGGCATATGCAACTTCGGACTTTGTAGCAGCTCCGTGTTTCAGCATCAGTTCAACAACGACTTTGGACAGTTCTGTGTTTCAGCACCGGCCTCAAATGCTAATCTGCAGTTATGGACACTTATGCACTTCTAATCAATGGTTAAGTACGAGAGTGATGTAAAATATCATGCAAACCAGATTAAACATGTAGTGATGATAAAGGACGTTGTATACCTTGGAATGATCAGTTGGAATGATAGTATAAGTCTAAACACAGGTGGTCCAGGGTATAATAATGGTAAAAAGTATGGGCAAAAAGGTACAATATGTGGTCCTAACAGTCGACTAGTTGTTAAGCCCAAGAGGGCCCTTATAACTGATTATGTTACCTCTGATATTTAGCAGGGAGTCTCAGGCCCCTCTTGGGTAAGACATACCTTCTTTATGGAGGGTGGCCACTCATCCACTTTACCCAGTTTGCATGCATATTGACCATTTTCTCTATGATTACTAGTTGGCCTTAGGATATATTTTTATCTTTGGAGTCTTAAGTCATCGTGGAGTCGGACCAGCCTCCCCACTGGTCCCATCGCTTGTTACATTTACCACTAGATTTGGAGTCTTTTCCTTCTGAAAGGAGTAGAGTTACTAGGAGTGGTACACACACATCCACTTTTCAGAATTGTGATTCTACCAAGATGAGTACTGAACCTAGTCTTCAGAATACTGGGAGCCCTTTGAATCCCATACCTACTATAGTTAATGGCACCCCTTCCACTCCTACAACCTCCATGGTTGTAGTGCAGGAGGCACCTATTATTACTATGGCTCGACCTATAATAAATTCTCAAGATACCGCCTCAAACCCTTTTGGGTCTCTTGGCCACTCACCGGGCTACAATGTTCAGTCCATCCATATGGATTCTATTCCCTTTTCTTATGGTATTCCTGACTTCACTTCAGATTTTTTGAACTCCATCCCAACTACTGGCCCTAACTCTAGCATTGGTCTTGGGGGTAGTACACCTCCCTACACTCCTTTTTCATTTGGTGGATCTCAAATCCCTCAAATGACTCCTAATATGATGGGCATTCCTTCTTTTAACCCTGGGTCCAATCCTCCTACTTCTAGGTGAAATAATCAACCCAGAGGACAAGATTTGGCTCAAATTCCATCCTACAACCCTACCTCCTCGATGCATATTCCTACCAATACATTTGGCATGAAGAATCCACATCTATCCTCCGGATTCCCACCTAGAGGAGGTCAGTTTCACACTTTGGGCAACCCCCAACCCAGATCCAATCAAACTGGGGGAAATTTCTATAAACCTCAACAGAACATTCTTGCTAGAATGATGCCCAGCCAACCCTTTATGAATCAGCCTAGAGGAGGGCCTTATAATCCTGGACAGGGCCATGGTGTTTACCAGAACCCTAGATGGCTTGCAGTTCCTCTATCACAATCTTTCTCGAGAGCTTAGGGCTAGATGTCGCAACTCTGTCTCCCTTTTATGGCCACACTTAATATTCCATACTTGTCTAAGTTAATGAATGAACCTGTGAGTCATTATCGTACATGGCCCCCCCTCCCCACCAATCTTCCTTCGAACATCCCAAAGTTAAAAGGTAATAATGGAAAGGATCTTGGTGATCACGTCACTACCTTTCACCTTTGGTGGTATTCAAATTCCATTAATGATGATTCTATTTGGTTGAGATTATTTCAACGCACCCTCATCGGAGTTTCTGTGAAATGGTATATTGAGCTACCTAGGGGGGCATATGGGAATTTTAGTCAGTTGGTGATGGTCTTCCTTAACCACTTCCAATTTCCCATTCATTATGATGGTGGCCTAGAATTGTTGTCAACTTTATGCCAGGATACCACCACTCATATCTCAGACCATATCCAGGAGTGGCGTAGATGGAAGAGGTTGATTAAGACCCCTATACCCCCAACGTTTCTTTTAGAATGGTTCCTTAAGACTTTTCACACTCCTATATTGAAGGGCATTGCTACTTCAAGGGTTACCACTAAGGAAGAGGAGATATTTAGAGCCAAGAAGTTAGACTTGATATATGCTCAGTCTGGGATGTTATACCACCTTCTTCCGGACGCACCGTGATACACTTACGACCCTATGAAAAATCCCAGGCCTCATGTTGATGGCATTGTAGATGTCACCAATGTAAACTCCACAAACTCGGTGACAAACCATATGAAAGAGTTGTATTTAAACCAATATATAGGAGGGCCATCTTCGTCTGTGTCTTCCAACCCCACTCAGTTGGTAGATGTACACTCCATGAAATCATCAGCCAACCCAAATGGTAACCAACAACCAGGAGGGAATACAAAGAAAGGACGTAATAACTGTAAGGGTGGGAAAAATGGAAATAAACCCAAGGACAATAGTAATAATGAGAATATGGATAATAATGTTGGAGCGGGAAAATGAGAAAGACGTAAGGTGAAGTTTCCCTATAAGCTTTTCACAGATGATCACCTTACCCATTTATTGCCCAAACTTGCAGAATCTGTGAGGCTGTTATCTGAATTGCCCGCCATGTTGACGAATCCATTCCCGCATAATCATCACATGGCCTCGAGCTCCTCTAATGCCGAAAATGCCGCTAGTGGGAGTCAAAACCCGTCATTGCAAGATGGAGACCGTTTATGTATCAATATGGTTGATGTGAAATTTAATGTAGCCACTCGATATCGAGACTATATCTCTTCACAAGCTATTCCTGGTCTAGAATCTCCTCCTCCTCCTCTGGAGATGACTTTACAGATTGAGAAACCATATCCACTATCTCATATTCCGAAAGGATTACTCAAGCACTCTACTGAAAATCCAAATGCTAGAGCTACTCAGAACTACTCTATTGTTGAGGACCTAGGTCAAACCCCTTGTGCATCAGCTTTGGAGGTGCTCCAGATGTTTCCTTCACAAAGGAATGCCTTACTCTCTTCTTTCGGAGCTCTAGAACCTAGTGGATCAAAATTTATCAAGTTTGATGTCAAAGACGTGAATCCTCGCTTACCTTACCATGTGGATTTCCAAATCCATTTGGAGTACTCAAAGTATACCATCAAACGTGCGGTTGTTGATGAAGGTGCTGCTATGTGTGTGATGTCCCTGATTTGTTGGAAGGTTGTCAGTTCTCTAACTCTATCCAAGTCATCGAACATTTTGACTGATTTTGACAGTCATTCCTTCCACCCTCACGGTATTTTCCCTGCCTTTCGAGTCTAGTTGGGTGGAAATACGGTAGAGGTGGAAGAAGAGGTAGTTGATGCGCCTATTGATAGTAACTTGTTACTAGGACAGAATTGGACATATGGTATGATCGTCATTGTATCATCCATATTTTGTACTCTTTGTTTTCCTCGTAAAGGGAAGATTGTTATGATCGATTAGCTATCCTTTGCGTGCTCTAGTCCTAATGCATCTATTGGACCGTCAATCCCTGTGATTGAAAATTCTCAGCCGACAACAAAGAATATCGATGTTGGAATGTATTCTTCCTTTATGGGTACTTTCGACTTCACGGTACCAAGTCACCACGTTTATGCCATGTCCAGTAGGCCTATTTCGACAGGAAGGTCCATTCCTTTCCATACCTGCTATTTTAGTGATCCTTGGACCCTACCTTCCTTGACTGTGTCTTGTGAGGGTCAGTCACATACTGGCATTATATCACCAACCTATGTTCATCATGTTGGAGATCGGTTGACTACCTCTGCTAGTCATGTTGAATACCATCAACCAACCACTGTAATTCATGCTGGGGGCACAAATCTAGTCATTGCTTGTCACACTAAAAATACATCACCAACCTCTACCAGTCATGTTGAGGATTCATCACCAACCTCTTCTAGTCATGTTGGAGATTTTATACTAGCCTCTGCAAGTCATGCTGGGAGCATGTCACCAGCCACTACAAGTCATGCTGGGGGCATTCATATGATTGAGAATCCTAGACGTGTAACACGCAAGACCAAGATCCTTTGTAGGATTTGCAAAGGAGATCACCTTACTCGTTTGTGTCCTGCTACTGTTGTGGTACAAGATGTGTGGTCCTTTCCTGGGGGGCCTTTGGGTTCTGAGTCATCTTTGGCTTCCCAACCTTCTTTAGTTGATATAGGAATCATGTCAATGCAATATTCGGCTAACACCCCTCTTCCTTTAGGGGTTGATGCATCCCTTGACCTTGTTGTCTCGCATCTTGTTCGAAAAGTGGTCGTGTCGATGCAATCTTAGACCAACACACTCCTATTTTTGGGGGTGATGCATCTCTTGACCTTGTTGTCTCGCATCCTATTCAACCAATGGTTGAAGAAGTGGTCATGCTGATGCAATCTTCGATCGATCCCACTCTTCTCTTGGAGAGTGGCAAGCCTAATAAAGTGACATTGCCGATGCAATCTTTGGTCAATCCCACTCTTCTTTTGGAGGGTGATGTGTCCTTCAACCATGTCCTTAGCATATCTAGTTTTATACCTTCTTCACTAGGGAGAATTCCACTCTCTTTGAGTGTGCTTCCTCCAAGTCATAGGGTGGTTTCCTCTGATTGGAATGATATTTTAGAGCCTCAACTTCCTTCTTCTACACCCTTCCAGATAAGGGGAATTCTTCGATATATTGTAGATAAAGTAACCTCTACAAGTATTTTATCCTCCTCAACTTGGAAATATTTGGGTTTTCCCAATCTTGTTTCATCTCTTCGTAATTTGTTGGCCTTTCACACAAGTCCAGCATAGGAGGCTTGGCCTCTCCCGTGAATTGTTGCCTATATTCTCACACACGAGTTTAATTTAGGCTCTTTTTCAACTCGTCTTTAAAAAACAAAAAAATTGTCGAGTGATTTGTCCTTTTCACACTCGTTAAATTGGACTTGAAAGGTCGTGAGTCTTACTTAAGCTCTTTTCCAACTTGTTATCAAAAAGTGAAAAGATTGTAGATTGAACTTGTCTCTTTCACACTCATAAATTAGATTTGAAAAAGACGTCTATTTGGCACAAATTTATCCCTTTTTCACACCAAATAGACTAAAAGACATAAAAAAGGATGTTTTTTTTGGCATTAAGTTATGATTGCATCTCATGCCCTCGCTTACGGTATTGAGCCTATATCCGGTTCTCTCTTTGCGTTATAAACCGTTTGCCTCAACATTTTTGCATCCTCAACCAAGCAGAGACTTGTTTATATCCTTCGCAATTTGACACCCTATACCTAGGAGGGAACATTCCCCCAAGTGTCCATCTCCCGCATGCATTTCCCTACATTGAGCATAGGTATGTTCCACTGCTGGAACTAGTTTTTCTTTCTTGCCACACTCGTTTCCTCCTCTGTATCATAGAATTCATTTGTCTATGAAAAAACAAAAAAATACAGGCAGGAAGGGAGTATTATCTTGTATTGGAGACAGTCATGTCTCCTTTGAACAGAGCACAAAATTATTGATTCCATTCATCATCATAATTTTTGGGTTAGCATGGCCTTAGAAAGATGAGCTCGTTACAGAGTCTTCTCTACCGACTGGTTACTCTTCCAATCCCTACAAGGAATTTTATTGATGCCTCCTGCATCTCATGGTATCATCACTAGGTCTATACTACCAGAGTCCTCCATATGTCTCATGCTCTTGTTCAAAGGAAGTCTATCAACCTATGTTAGCCACTCCTCAGAAATCTTGACTTTGCATGTCAGCCATACCCTTAGTTTGTCTCAGAATCACATGATATTGTAGTCTTATCATGCACCCTGGCCCTACTTTCATCATTGGTAGGTAACCTTGAACCCAACAGTCGACATTTCATCATTGGTCATTGACTGGGTGGTTTTCCTTATGTTCGATGACAAGACATCTATTCACACATTAGGATTCGTGTAGTGTCTTGGATTCCATTAGCCTTATTGGTGGTTTCCCTGGCTTTTTCATCATTTTTTGTCACTGGCTTCTATTCATAGGGTCTTTTTCATGTATCGCTTGCACTTGGCACACATGAAAGACACACAGGGTCATTGGTTCATGAACATGTTCTTCATTCGATTTCCACCAAATCATGAAGCTCCTACTTTGTACCTCATGCTGACTGATGAGAGATTCCTTAATGCTCTCCTTTCAGAGAGTCTCTTTCCATCGGCTTCAGCCCATTTATTCTGGAAACAAGACCTATATTCTTATGAGTACCTTGAGGCTTGCATTCATCAGTGGCAGGCTCTCTTGCCATCGACATTTGGGAATAAATAAATATCTCCTGATCGATGGATTATTCAGGTGTTCGAAACTGACTCCTTTATTCACACTTGTAAGAATGTAATCGATGCTTTGATACCTACTTTCATTATCGGTATGTTGTCTTGCATTTGTTAATGGTATACCTCAATGACTGGTAATCAAACGATGTCTCATTGTGTTTGACCTCAACTCCTTTATTCACATGATGTAGACTTTCACCCTTGGCAGATTGTGTAGAAGACTTGAAGACATCACTATGTGGCCACAAATTTCCTGAGTTGTTTCTTCCTTTTTATTGGACTAGTACCTATATGACTTCAGTGATCACGGGAGATTAGATTGTACTCCATGGTATACAAATATCTTTAGATTGGTTTTGAGACTGGTTCTACTGGGCCTTGTTCATGACTATGACAACTATTGGAATGTAACCACATTTTTATTTGCCTCTTCATGGCCATGGACACTTTATTGGTATATTTTTCACATGGATCTACAGTGTAATTTTATTGGTAGCCATGTATGCAAAGTCAGTGCATAATGTAATGAGCAACTAGTTAGTCCAGCTGGTTCCCTACCACTCCACTTCTGGGTTGTTTATAATGTATTTTGGCCATCACAGATAATCTTATGACCTCACACATTAGGGGGCATCTGTTATAGAAATATTTTCCTCACCCTATGCAATCTTGCACAGAGGGCCTTATTCCATTTCCCTATGCAGACTTATCTTCCCTTTTGATAAAATCCAGAGCCAAAAATACAAAATTTTCCACTTGTATGCATCCTGCCTACTGTTATCACTCTGTAAATTCCCAAACGTTGTTGGGAGGTAGAAGAAATTTATCATAGGAAACTTTATCCAACCACTTCAAAACTAGGATCTAGCCCTACCAGTTTTAGAGAGGGATCTCTCTGCCTGATTTGGGCGGGATTTCTTCTGAAGTTTGGATTCTAAATCTGAGGAGCAGCCTGATTTTCCCTGGGAGGATTTCTGTTAGCTATAGTAAGTCTCTCCATCATCCTACCCATCATTCTAGATAAGGAATCCATTTTGGAATCTAAAGAAGAAGTGGGAGGATTCTCTTTAACAGTGACCCTCCTTTCTTTCCTCTGCCTGGCTCGTTTGGCTAACAGGTTGGCTTCTACACTTACTGCACTTTTTTTCATGTCTATGAGAGTGGTGGAATTTCTTTACCTTAACTGATATGACATATCAATGTTGAAAACATCGAGGAATTTTATTAATGCCAATCCTTGAGGTGGTTTGATGTCTGTTGGAATTGCATTGTACAGATTGTTGAAGTGGGTGCAGTAATCCTGCACTATCTCTCCTTGGTTCCTTCTGATGTTTTCGTATTCTGACAATATCTGAAGACGATTTTTCTTTACCTCCCATCTGTCAAGAAAAATTCTTTGAAAAGCGGCAAGGTCAACCACAGAAGTAGGGCGTAAGGCTTTGAACCATTTCTTAACATCCCCAGTCAGACTCTGTGTGGAGAGTCTCATTTGAACGTCAAATTCATCTACTTCCTACAAATCAAAATAGTCAATCATTTTGTCAACATGTTGTTGTGCATTAAGAGGCCTAGTACCATCAAACTGTGGAAGTCGGGTTTGATAGTCCTAGGGCATGGCGTGTAAGGGAGTGGCCAAAACCAAGGGAGCATATTTGTCCCATGATAGGTGGAGGAGGTTGGACAACAACTTGTGTAATATGAGGGGAAGTGATAGAAGCTATGGAGGTTGAAGGGCTAGGAGGAACATAGTGGGCTAGTTTAGGTTTAACATAAGATGTAGCGGAAGTCAAGGCAGAAAGTTTGACTGTTTGTTGGAAGTGAGATTGGTATAAGGCTTGATCAATATTTTCCACTAAGTCTTATAACTTTTCAAATTCCCAAAGAAATCTTTGATCAAAGTCTGCCATGGGAGAGAGTATTTCAGGGGTCTGGGGTTGCAGGATGGTTTGATCTAAAACTGTTTCAGTCACAAAGCTGTCAGATTTTGTTCTAAAAAGGATTTGTTCAAAAGAGGTATCAAACTCGAGATCCTGAAGGGAAACAAGATTCTCTAGAAGAAAAGGGGACCTATGAAGGGGACTGTGAGTCTGTGACTCCCTAAACCTTCTGTAGTGATTTTATTTTTGAGTAGTTTTTTAGGATTGTCTATCGCTATTGGTTATGAATCTGGGTGAGATCTGGTGTAAAATCTTTTAGGAGACAAAATTTTTAATTTTTTTATGAAACTTGAACTTATATGTACAAAATTTAACAACCTCTGAACATTTTCTCCTTATAATTTATATTTTAATGATTCGTTCAGAAATAAAGTTTTCTTGTTTAGGGAAAAGAAGTCACAGGATAGAAAGTTTGTTTAGTTCCCTAGTGGAGTCACCACTACGTTATTGCTCTGTAAATTCCCGGAGGTTGTCGGGAGCTAGAAGAAATTTATCAGAGGTAACTTTATCCAACCAATTCAAAACTGGGATCTATCCCTTCCAGTTTTAGAGAGGAATCTCTCTATATGATTTAACTATGTTTCCAATTTCAAATATTAGGCTATTTCAATAAATAGGATTGTGTTGTTTGTTTTGTAATTTGGCCGAAAAGGGGTTTACGCATCCATTAGGATATGGGGTCTATTTTATAAATATAGAGATCGAAGAACATATTTTAAAAGGTATTTTCGCAGGGTAGGATAATGCAACTAATGGATTCTTTAGAATTAAAATGATGGATGGTAGAAAATGATAGATTATCAATTAGAGTAAAGAAGCAATTAAAAATTTATTTACTATAACATCAGAAGAAAAACATTAAGATCTTCAAAAGTTAGAAACAAGGTATATGAAGATAAATACTGCAACTTTCGCTACTTTTAAATGATCAAATTTAGAAAAACAAAATGATTACTAAGAGAGATAAACATTCACGAAGAGGAGAAAACTCCACCACCAACTAACACGTAGGAATCTTGTGAAATGTCCCTTTATATTACTAGAAGATCTCTTGATAAAAATTACAGTGCTTACAACTTGCTAGGGCGTAACGATCAACCCCCAATACTTTGAAGCTTGAAGTATTTATAATCAAAATTACAAATGACCTTTTCATTAATGATCATGACATGGTAGATTCTAAATCTAACTAAGTAACAAAATACAAAATTGTAGGAACTGTCGATGATCTGTTGAATTCTTCATGCTGATTTTGGGGAAGGTCATTGGTGAGTCATTCATGTGTCTTTGACTACTCTTCCTGCTGACTAGGATGGTACACCTCATCCCTCATTCGATTAAATTGAACAAATCCTCCCATCTTTGTTGAATGGGAATGGTGACTTTGAGTAGTCTTCGGTAGATTTCATCCATTTCTTTATATTTGGAGAAAGTCGACTTGGTGATGAAAACATATTTGATTTTGTGTTGGATGCTGAGGTCCGGTTGCAGAGTCTCTAGAAATGCCTTTCCTATGATGCTACCCTGTATCCCTGAAAACATGGAATTGTCCTTGGCCACTGTGGCAATCTTCTACTTGTAGTCAGAAAGTGTCATCAACTTGTCATTCAAAATCAGTAAACCAAGAAGACCTTTCTTCTGCAAGACATCGATGTTGCTAAAGAATCTCTGAACTCCGATATCCATGTTCTGGACTTTCTCTTCCAGTTGTAACATTAATCCTCTTTTGGTCAGAACACTTTTAACCTCAAGGATGGTTTATGTCCTATATTCAACCTTCAAGTCTTCCAGTTCTTCCCTAGTCTTCGATTTCAAAAACTTGATGATTTCATTCGCTTCTGCAGGAATTTCCCCCAGCTCTCCTTTTATCTTGTCAATGTTCTGCCTACTCCTCAGCACCATCTCATGTTTTTCAAACATAATTTGCACCATGGGTCAGATTTCATTTATTTATTTGGAGATATCCATCCAAATGTTCTCCTTGGCTTCTGATAGTGTTTTTCCTCCCACTGTTTTCTTTCGCAGCTGTTGTATTTCATGCTTGAGATTTTCTGATGTTTGCCTCTCGATGTTGTAGCTTGTATGGTAGGAATCCTTAAGATCCTGTATATTCTCTATCTCTTTTTTCATTCTATTGATTTTCGTTCCTTGTAGGGTCATCTCATTGTTGGCACAGGGGAAGACCTAAGGTTCACTCCAAGAGTGCACCAACAAGCCCAAGCTATTGGCCCTTTTGGCAGCACCTGCGAAGCAAATGCAGTCTCACCCGAAGCAGCTATGAGGGGGTTGTGGGAAAGAGATGTCTACAACCAGGGGAATATCAAGTGGATCTAGTAGAACAACATCACAATATGCACCTATCACTTATTAAGCTAGATCTATTCTACGCAGTTATAGATCTGATCTAACACAACAATGCAAATAACAAGATAACAACAATAGAGACCAAAGCATCAATCAGACATCCACAACACAAAGTATACATGGTTCACTCTCTCTCTAGGTCTACGTCCACAGAAATGTGCTTATGATTTATTAAGGAAAAGCATACAGTTTTTGTTTGCGCTCTCAGCTAGAAAATCTTCTTTCTTCTCTCTCTTTCTCTCCCCTTCCTGCGCACCCACCTACAGGACTTGATATTCGCACACAGTTGAAGATATTACGATACAATCATCTCTCTCAACAAATTTATAACAACAATATCATACCAATACTCAATAACCAACATAACATGACCAAGCCGACCCAGGTCCTCTTGACCTTTATTTATATATTACATTTACTCACCGACAACCTTAGGCTGAAACCTAGGTGCAAAAAACCTAAATACCAAAACCCTAGGTGTCTAAACCCTAGGTCAACTTGACCCTCTTTTTCCGTTAGCCTGTATTTCCTTCCTTATTGCACGGTGCTCCAAAGCATCCAATCATGGATTTTTCCACTTTTTGAGTCATCCTCGATCCATGTTCCTTATTGATCTATCATCCTTGATATCCTCATCTAACAAATTGCTTTTCCGCACTTCGCTCCATCTTTTCTTCTCTTTTGCTCACTTCGACCCAGTGACAGTCAATGTGTCTCCCGTGAAGCTCTCTTTTTACCTTTTCTTCCTTTTAATTCACTTCCTTCCATAAGAAAGGGCCAACAGGCCCCCAACACTCACCTATGACTCATCCCAAAGCACTTCAGATCTGGTTCCTCTATTTTTCTTCGACATGGACTGCACAGTGCAGCCTTTTCTTTATGCAGACTATCTTTTCTATGTATGGTACACAGTTTCAACTACACCTGGTACCTAGATCCTTTTCCTTGTGTTTTTACTGAGAGCTGGGAGGTAGCTAGTTGTCACAGTACAACTTCAACTGAGTCTCATTCACCAATCGTTCTTTCCATTCTCCATTCAATGTCTTCAGTTATGCAACTCCTCCTTCTGTGACATAGGCTATCTCATATGGTCTGAGACAATGAGTTCTGAACTTCCCAGGGTGTTTTATAAACTTATTGTTATACATCAGCACTAAGTCACCTTGCTTGAATGCCTTCTTCTTGGTGTTCCTGTCATGATGGGCCTTCTCTCTCTCCTTTTGAACTTGCTAATGGAACTCGACAATGAATCTGTCTTCTTCTAGTTCAACCAATTGTGCAAGCCTTTCGTGAACAGTGCCAGTGTCATCCATGTCTGTGAACGTAGCAATCCTTAAGCTTGGTACCAAATATTCCATCGGGACAACAACTTCAAGACCATAAACCAACTTGAGAAGGGTCTACATTATTAATTTCTTGCAAGTGGTTCTATAGGCCCATAGTAATGCAGGTACTCTTAGATCCCAATCATCCCTATTTACACTGCAAATCTTCATCAATGTTGTCTCCAAGATCTTGTTGAACATTTCAACTATCGCATTTTCTTGTGGATAATAAGATGTACTCTTCTGATGGTGAACTGCAAATTCTTCAGTCAGGGATTCAACTGTCATATTGATGAAGTGTGTACCTTGATCACTCATAAGGATCATAGGGCATCCAAATCTGGTTATTATGTCATTAAATACAATACACGTAGCTATAGTTGCACTACAGTCCTTGACTGCTCTAGCTTTGACCCACCTGGTTAAGTATTCTGTCGTAGTAATAATGTACCTTGCTCTTGTGTGCTTCCCTGGTGGGTTTATAGGTCCCATGAAGTCAATGGCCCACTTGTCAAATGCTTCCAGGGTCAATTGTGGTGCTAATGGCATTTTGTCTCTTCTGGATGGTTTCCCAACTCGTTGGCATACATCGTAGGCTCAGGCATATTCTTTAGCATCTCTATGTAAGGTAGGCAACCATAGACCAACTCACAAAACCTTCTACGTAGTTTCTTTCCCTACGTAATGTCCTCCTGCGATGCCCTCATGAGCTTCTATGAGGATCAGTGGTCGCTCTGTCTCCATAACACATCTTCTTAGTATCTCATCAGGTCCCATTTTGTACAACTATCCAACTATAAGTGAAAAGTCTGCAACACACACCACTAGTTGTTTCTTCTGAGGAATTGTATACTCACTTGGAGCCATTCTTGTCGACATGAACTGGACTATGTCTGTGAAGTGGTCATCAATCTTTCTAATGGTGAGCAGTTGTGCATCCGACAATGTATCCTCCAAACTAGTGGGTTCTTCGCCATGTTCCAACCTCGACAAGTGGTCAAGGCCCTTGTTCATTCTTCCTGGTTTAACTATGATTTAAAAGTCATATTCTTGAAACAGCAGAAGCCATCTACAGATTCTCCCCCCCCCCATCATTGGCTTGTTGACTAGGTACTTTAGTTCAAAGTGATCTGTGAACATTTTAAAGTGTCCTCCCAACAGGTAGTGGCAAATTTTTTGCAGCGCATACACCATGTCTAACCCTTCTCTCTCTATAGTGGTGTAGTTAATCTCAGCTGTAGATAGCTTCCTACTGTTAAATTCTAATGGATGATGAATGTCCCCTTCTCCAATTTGTGCCAGTACTACTCCCAGGGAAATAGAAGATGCATCAACATGCACATGAAACTCCTTGTTCCAATCTGGGAAAACCAGAATGGGTGCAGTGACCATCTTTTGTTTCAGTGTGTTGAAGCTTTGTTAGCATTCATCTGTCCAGCCAAATTGATAGTCCTTCTTCAACAACTCCTCCATCGGTGCTATAATTTGGGCATAGCCTTTAATAAATTTCCTGTAATAGCCAGTATGTCCTAGCGCAGTGCACAGTTGTTTGACTAAAGTAGGTGGTGGCAAATCAACTATAATTGCAATCTTTGATGGATCAACTAGCAATCCTTTCTTACATACAATATGGCCTAAGAGTACTCCAAATGGTGAGAAGAAGATGCACTTCTTCATATTTAAAGCAATTTGACACTGCCTGCATTTATCCAACATTAGCCTTAGACATTCAATATGGTTTTTCAACAAACTAAACATAGTCCAGTCATCAAAATATGCTTCTATAAATTTATGCAGAAATTCTTTGAATGCTTTGACCACCACCCTAGAAAATATGGTTGGGGAATTCTTCAGTTCGAATGGAATTACTGTATATTGGTAGGATCCCCATTTGGTGGAAAACGTGGTCTTGTGGAGGTCCTCCTTGGCAATCCGGATCTGATAGTATCTTGAAAAGCCATCTGTAAAAGAATATACCTCCTGGCCTCCCACGTTGTCTAATACTTCATAAGTGAAGGGTATATGGAAGGGGTCATGCAGACAGGCATCATTCAACTTCCTGAGGTCCACACATATCCTGATTTCTCCTATTTTCTTGTCTTGTACTACCATAGGGCTGATCCACTCTAACTCTTCGATAGGTTCAATAATCCCTGCTTCCAACATTCTATCAAGCTGAATCTTTACTTTTTCCTTGTATTTCGGGTTCAACCTGTAGGGTCTTTGCTTGACTGGCTTCACATCTGGTTTCAAAGGTATTCTCATCTCTCCCATAGGTCCTTTGATACCCTTCATGTCAGTGAACTTGGTCGGGAACAAGTCCTGATATTCATGCAACAACTCTATAATCTTGTCAATGGTAGTAACATCCCAGTAATCTCCGACATTGGCAAGCTTCGATGTCTCCTCTATCCCAATATTGACTCTCTTTATTTTGATCAAATGACCTATGAATGGCAGCTCAACTCCTGGTCCTTCCACATCTTTGTGTCCTTCTATCTCAATGATGTTTACCTTCCTGGGATCATCATCATCATCGGCATTAATGTTGTAACATTCTTGCAATTTCTGGAATGGCGTAGTCCATTCCTCCTCTTCTTGTTCCATAGGGAGGCTAGATGCCTCTTTGAATACCCTTTGTCTCACAATATGTAATACTTGGTATACTGAAGGAAATTCACTTTCAAATAAAAAGGTGGTTACAAAATTCTGAATCATACCTTCACAATCTGCAGTGATGAGGCGTAGCTCTTCTTGAAGGTACCAGTTGATAGGGATCATGTCCATCATGTTAATGAATCAATGCACCCATTGTTCTCGAAGAATGTCACTCTAGGCCTCTTTGCAGCTTCACACATGGTCCTTTGGGAAACTTCGACCTGTGTACCTCACTTCGCAGCTTACTTCTTGTGCTGAGAACCGCACCGTCATCAAAGTTCGACATTGTGTCCAGTTTGTGATGTTTCTTTTGTGCGTCCCCCACCATATTTTTGGTGTGGCTTTCATGGCCTCATCCATTTCCAATAGCCTATGTTTTGTTGGTACACTTGTCTCAAACTCTGATAAGAATTTTTCTAAAGGGTTCATCCCATCAAATGTGGGTAAGTTACTCATTGTTGTGCCGATTAAACGAACCTCTCTAGTTAGTCTAGCACATATTATGGTAGAGACATCATACATCTGGTTCTGCTAGTTCTCCATTGCTTCTTTTGAGTTTGATGAACATGCGTTGTCACTTCGCCAGCTCAAATTCCCATCAACTATAGGATTGATATAATCCTGTTGTCTGACTGTTAGTTTGTATATGTTTTCCAGTTCGTACGCATGGTCTTCTTCTCTGATAGGCTCTATGTATCGAGGAACCTCGTCTGGATCTAAAGGTGAAATGACCCCAAGGCCATCTCTTTCAAATTTCATATGCCTCTTCTTTAGATCAACAACAGTAGAATTGTTGAAAGCCTAATCAATTCCTAATATTGCAGGGTAAGGGCAGTTGTCATCAACAATTTCAATTACCTCAAAATCTGCAAAGGTTCTAACTCCATCGATGTCCACAGGGACATGCTCCAATCATCCAAATGGGATGCAAGCTTGTTGATTGGCCATGCGAAGTCTGATAGGGGAATAGATCAGCTTTGGTTTTCCCATTAGTGCCTAGGTTTTCTTGGTCATGACATTGACTTCCGACCATAGGTCGAGGACCACATAGTCTATATCATACTCTCCTATCTGAGCATTCAATTGTAATTCTTTATTTGTCCTTCTCTTCTTACCAATCTAGTGTACTGCCCTATTCAGTATGGGGTCAATCTTTCCTAGCTCATACTTTTTAACTAGGTTTTGCAGTTCTTGTATAGATTTCCCATCTTTAAGCATTTCTGTAAACATATATAAGAAACTGACAAGTTTACTTACCTCTTTTCCCTCTCTGAGCGAAGCAGACTAATCAAATGCGTGAGGCATTCCATATTCTCTTATTTTTGGTTGTGTTTTTGAAGAAGACCCTTGATCTGCTTTGAATTCTTGCCTGGTCTCTTCAAATATTTGCCTTTCTTTCTTCGCATCAAAAGCTTGAGTCCTCTTCATAGCTTTCCTGATACCTGAGTTTTCTGCAATATTTTCCTGGGTCATTCTATCCTCTCCTATAGCAGCACCTCCTCGAGTAATAACAATGAATCTAGGGTATACTCCGCAAGGTTCAACATATATCAGTTGTACTTGTGGGTTCTGTTGAGGTCCTCGTCTTTCCTGAAGCTTTGCTAGTAGTACAGGGCAGTCCTCAATTACATGCTCGAAGGAGTTGCAATAACTGTAAGTGGTACAAGGGTTCTGAGAGTCCCTTGCTAGATGTCTTGACTGTGCACAGTTATAACAGATTATTTTTCCTCAGCCTCAGCCCATACCTCCTCCTCCTCCTCCTCCTCTGAATCCACTGCAAGGATTGAAATTTCCTCTTCCCAAGGATTTATACTATGCATTGTTTCCTTCTTGATGTACTTCACCTTAGATCTTGTATATGTCTCTTGATCTTTCATACATGAGATCGTAAGATCTACAATATCTGTCATCATGCCCTACAGACTTACAGAATGTGTAGTACAAGTTTGTGGGTGTTTGAACATACTTATGCATATAGTAGCACTCACCAAGGCAATGTCGATTTCTGCATACTTCGCACCAAGGCATATTAACTTGCTTCAAGGGGCTCGGCACTCCTGAGGCCAAATATTCATGAAACAGGGGATAGTCTTCTTTATCATGACCTTCGAATCTGCATATTACACACCAGATATCTTTTCTTTTGTCCTTGCCCTTGTCCTTTTTCATGTCCTCGACCTGCAGAGATAAACTTGTCAGCTGGCTCAAGATCTGGCTCATGCCTGAGCTAGATTCTCCCATAGGTGTTGATTCAAGCTTCATGGTGATCTCCAATGCTTCTGCTTGTGAAACAATCTTCTACTGCATCAGGGGAACTCTAATATGTGGTAAAAGAGAAGCGATGAACCATTCTTTGTTCTTCTCATCTAGGATCTTGAAGGTCAGTCAGCCTGTTAGGGTCTTCAATCTCTGATCAAACTTCCAAACAGGTTCAACTACCTTCTGTTTGATCTCCTTCAGCTCAATAATACATTATGACTCCGACTTAGGTTTTTTAAACTCTGTAATTAGTGCATTCTTGATCTCATTTAGTGGCTTAGGCTATGAAATTCCTTGGACAAGCTTCATGTACCAGCTCAGTGCATGATCCCTCAATGTAGTGCTAAACTAGTTTCTTTTAACAACTTCATCGGTAATATTTTTAATGTTCCATACGGCCTCGCACAGGAACCAGTGTTGATCAGGATCTTCAGATCCATCTCCTCTAAAGATAGGGAGCCTCATATCATCTTCCATGAAGTTACCTAGGTTTCCTATCTGAGTAGATGTTGAACTGCTAGTAATAGTACTCTGCAGACTCTGGTGATTCGGAATACTCTGATGACTAAGAGTTTCTGAAACAACAAGAGGATTGATATTACTTACTTCAGTAGCTTGCGTAGTTCCTGAGGTTTCTGGTTCATTTCAGTGAAGTTCTTCAACTACTTCTTCCTCTACTCTAGGGGGTTCTGAGTACTCTTCGTCTGTCAGATCTACCTCTTCTCCATTGTAGAAACCTTCTTCCCCATAGTTTTGCTTAAACATGTTCTCAAGGTGAACCCCTCTGAATACTCTTCGACTGCGCGTATGTCCATCTTCTGTGTTGCTATCATTGTCTGAATTTTTTAACATTAGCCTTTTTAGATCCAATCAATCTACTGTATCTTTATTATGTGGTTTTCATGCAAGAGCATCTTGATTCTTAACTTTAGAAAATGTAAAAATTTCCCTCGGGGTCCCTTGAAAAAATATCTCTCGGCTTGGTTGTAAAATTCTACTCTGTCAACAACAAATTCAGTGATATACCCTCCAATGGTACTATCAAACTAGTGATCTACATCTCAGGATATGGCATTATCAACTCTCTTGACCTTCTGGATCAGCGCCAGTGTCCAAACCATAGGAGGTCTAGATATGATCTTGAACTGTGTGTTAGCTAACGTAGCCAACCACTCGTGTAGCTCCTGATGGATTCCTCCAAAGAAGATCTCATGAATGTCGGTGAAGATGTATCTTTGTAGCCAATCTTCAGTACTCAGCATAGGCTTCTTGTTCTGGGCTTCAGCAAAGTCCCTCTCCTGATCCTCTATCCACTTTTGAATCCCTTTCTTCAATGGGAACCACCTTGACATTCCCTCACAAAGATTCTTGTCCCAACAACGGAACCATTTTTTGGCACAGGGGAAGACCCAGGGTTCACTCCAAGAGCACACCAACAAGCCCAAGATACTGGCCCTTTTGGTAGCACATGCGAAGAAGATGCAGTCTCACCTGAAGTAGCTATGAGGGGGTTTCAGGACAGAGATGTCTACAACCAGGGGAATATCAAGTGGATCTAGTAGAACAACATCACAATATGCACCTATCACTTATCAAGCTAGATCTATCTTGCGCAGTTATAGATCTGATATAACACAATAATGAAAATAACAAGATAACAACAACAGAGATCAAAGCACCAATCACACATCCACAACACAAAGTATACGTGGTTCACCCTCTCTCTAGGGCTACGTCCACATAACTGTGCTTATGATTTATTAAGGAAAAGCATACATTTATTGTCTGTGCTCTCAGCTAGCAGATCTTCTTTCTTCTCTCTCTTTCTCTCCCCTTCCTGCACACCTAGCTGCAGGACTTGATCTTCACACATAGCTGAAGATATTACAATACAATCCTCTCTCTCAACAGAGCTATAACAACAATATCATACCAATAATCAATGACCAACATAAGATGACCAACCCGACCTAGGTTCTCTTGAACTTTATTTATACATTACAATTACTCACCAACAGCCTTAGGCCAAAACCTAGGTGACAAAACCCTAAATACCAAAACCTTATGTGTCTAAACCCTAGGTCAACTTGACCCTCTTTTTCTGGGCTTCGCCAACCTGTCTTTCCTTCCTTCTCACATGGTGCTCCAAAGCATCCAACGATGTCTTTTTCCACTTTTTGAGTCATCCTCGATCCATCTTCCTTGTTGATCTGTCATCCTCGATCTCCTCATCCAATGGATTTCTTTTCCGCACTTCTCTCCATCTTTTCTTCTCTTTTTCTCACTTCGACCTAGTGACAGTCACTGCGTCTCCCACGAAGCTCGCTTTTTACCTTTTATTCCTTTTACTTAACTTCCTTCCATAACCAAGGGCCAACACTCCTCCATTTATTTTGCTACCGATTTTTCCAGAGTTGTCAGTGGGGTGGCTGATGGAAGTTCTTCTTTGGTGGTTGTTGATGCTTTTGTTGTTCTAACTTCTGTGAGGGGGACTGCACTCGGTAGGATGAATTCCATGGGTTTTGTCTTCTTCTTCTCCTTTACTAACCTTTCCAGATTTTCTTCCATTTATTTTATTTGTGCATTTTGTTCCATGATCAACTTTAGCATCTCTTCCTTCTTGCCTTCTGTCTCAGCCATCTCTTTGGCCTGTGAGTCTTCTGTAGCTGGCAGTTTTAGTTGCTTCCTCAGAGATGCTATGTCAACATTCTTTTTCTTGATCATCTCCTCAGCTTCTTTCACATTTGAGGGATCATACCCAATTTTGAGCACCAATTCTTCTAAAGACTTTTTTATGTTATCCTTTGCAAAAGATGATATTGTCTCCAACTTTAATTGAGTCTGAACATTGTTTAGAGAAACCTGTAATTTCGTAGTAGTAGTGGAAGCATTGGCAAATGTTGAGAAAACCATTTCTCTAGTCTACCTATGTAAATCCATTTGATCAGCTGGATGTACATCTCTGGTGCTAAACTCAAATGTTTCCCTTTTGTAATCAGTGATTTCCTTTGGATGAGGCACTTGTGCCTGCAAGAATTCCATGTGCATTCTCCCTTCATCTGTGTCAAAATATGATAACAACCTATGATGTGTTGTGGACATTTTCTTCCAGAACTGAGCATAGGTGTTGTTGGTCAGCATCTCATTTTTATTCTTGATCAAATCATACTTTTCAAAAGTAATTAGCTTTACAGATCCTAGTGGTGGTTGGTTGATCACAGTGGTATCAATCTTCTTCTTTGAGGAAGAAGTAGACATAATCTGTTGACTTCTTGAGAAAGGTGATGAATGTTCTCCCTCGACTACTGTGGTAGATTGGGTCTCTTCCTCTCTAGATCTGTCAGTAGTGTGCGCAGTTTTAGGCCTTTTCTTGTACATCTGGAAATCCTCGGCTGACACTTCAGTGACTGAAGGAGAGGCATCCTTTTTGGGTCTTTTCTCCTTGGGCATCTGTGGTGTAGTCTTTTGTGAAATAATGAATGAAGGAGATTGTTGTTCTACTTCTTCCAGAGTGTTCACCTCGCACTCCATTTGATTCATAAACTTCTCTATCTCTAGCTTGGGTGCATGAACATACAGGGAATTTTTATTCTTCAATCTCAAGTCTGTAATGATCCCATACAGATCATAATTCCATAGGAAACTTGTGACGAACTTCATTTCCTTTAACAATTTGTCTGCCTCTTCCCCAACAACTCGACTATTGCAGATAAAGGATCATATCTTCCCCTTAATTATCAACTGTTGTTTCTTCTTCAAAGACACAAAGTGTATATCGTCTGAATTGATAATTTTCCTGATGTATTCTAAGGCAAATATCCTAACAAGAACATATCTGGGAAGTTTAAATGGAGCGAGATCGCATCCATAAATCCATATTTCTGTGGGATCTCGATAAAAATACTATTCTCCAGTCTTGACGAGGTCTGAGAGGTGTAGAATTTTTTGGATCTCCTCATTTATCCTCGGCTCTTGTCTATCATTGATCATGCTTACCACGGGGTGATAAAACTACTCAATAAATTTCTTGAAATTAAAATCTGTGGAGTTTCTTCTGAGTAGCAAAGTCCAAGAGGTGACCAACTGTGGCTTGCCATCCTGGTCAATTTTTTGCATGGAGAATGAGAACTTGTCTGCATGAAAGAATAATAACATATAATCTAGTACTGAAGAATACCGAAACATGCCCACTGTGGGAAATTTGAAAAACTACACATGCATGTTCTCGGACAGGAAACTGTTGTAGTCAAACTGGATGGTGGATTTCTCTTCGGCAGCGAAAATGGATAGGTAACCTAATATGGGCTCATCCACCCATTCATCTGAGAAGTAACCGAGTAGACAACATAACGATGAAATGATTTGGTTTCCCTTTTCTGAAAACATGGAGGAATGGTAAGGGGGATTTTTCTTGGGAAATTGAGCATCTTGTGGGAGAAAAATCTCAAAAATCTGTGCTCTTTGGGGAAAAGACAGATTCTGGTACTTTTCAGTAAGAACTTCAAGGGTTAAAGGGGAGGCAGATTCGGCTCTGTATATTTTCATCATTTGATCAATGGACTCAGATGTGATAGTGAAAAGGGTTTCTCCAGATGATGAAACAATGACTCTCTTATCAGGAAGGTAGTGCGCCTGGCACTTGAGGGCGAACTTGGGAAAATGGTGGACTTGGGGAAAAATATACAAAGGGAGATTGGACTCCCAGAGCCCAATCTCATCACTTTGATCCAAGAAAGTGTCCCTAAACCACGAATGCAACTCAGAAAGATCAAATTCACACCTGGTCTCTGAGATCAGGTAGTCTTTATCGGCTAGTGGAATCCGGTTGAGGTCAACAGGAGGTGAGAGGAATGGATTTTGGCGCCATCACTTCAAAAGGTACTTGCAATTGAAACAAAAACGTTAGTGGGTAATGGATATGGATGGGTCGCTGACTAAAAAAGTGAGGGAAAATGAGTTTCTAGTGTGTGGAGAGTGTGAGCAGTGTGAAAATGGTAGAGATGGGGTTAAAATTAGGCGAACAGGTATCTGTTGGGTGTGGGGGATAGGTCAACAAGCTAACGGATATGTTAGCCTGTAATAAATGGCCAACAGATCACTTGAGGTATGAGGTGGAAAGTAAAAGATGGGTGACGGGTGTGCCAGGATGACGTGGAGGGCGGTGATTGGAGGATAGGCGAATGGGATATGACATGTGACAGGTGAAAGGGGGGAATGTGCTGGTAGAGTAATGAGATGAGACTTATAAGAGGATGTAGTGGAGTATGACATCATGAGGCGATGGAGGTATAGCAATGTTGGTATGGAAGTATGTCAAAGGGGGGGTAGGAAGTAAGTGGTTTGGACAGGAGAGGGTCCAATGCAATAGATTTATGCCGCGTTAGGATGGGACCCACTGGGAAAAACCGCCCATATCGGACCCACCCCCACCATTAAAGGTAGAATGGTTGGGGGGGGTACAAAATATTTTTTCGGTCGTTGATCTGCACGCTGCTAGATTAACCATAGATCTATGTGCATTCTTTAGTCTCCATATCAGACCCCCCCCAACCGTTAAAGGTAGAACAATCCAAGGGGTCTGAAATTTCTTCTCAGTCGTAGATCTAGGTGCCATTAGATCAGCCATAGATCTATGTGCACTTTTTAATTTCCAGGCATGAATCAAAATGCACAGTGAAAACTTAGGATAATGCTTCTTTTGTGGGTTTTGTGCGCTGTTTCCCTTGCATTTTGTCAACATGGGGTTAGGAAACACACTTCAAACATCAAAATCATGAATCTTCATCGACCATCATGCATGTTTTATTGAAATAAAACCAACTAACCTATGTTCTAACCTACTTACCTATCACATTGAGCCCAGATTAGACTATTGGGATAATAAATTACTCTACCCTGGGGCTACTCGATCAAGATTAAACAGTTTGATCAAATTTATTCACTAACTAACCTAATTACTTGGCTAATATTAAACTGTTTAGCCAATCTTATTCACTAATCCTATAGACATAAATTCAAAAGGACTTGGTCACATTTAAATTGTATGGATCAAGTCATTATTATTGCATGGGGCTTTATCCATTTTCTTTTATGCCCTCTTTTATTCTTTTTCTCATTTTTTCATTTTCTTTTTCTTTCTTTCCTTTTATTTTCTTTTCAAATCATTTGCAGAATTAAACATTATTTTCAATCCAAAAAAAACTACAGGGATAAAAATTCATTCACCAATTGATCCTATGAATTATAGGGTTATAACACCTATTATACAACATGTGTATACGCAGGTTGATCCACTATAGCTCACATACATCGGGATTTGTGCTAGAAAATGAAAATTAAATGTCGGGTTTCCATGTCATGACATGAGATCTCTGATCCTTGGCCTTCCATATACTGGAAACATTTTGACTCGGCCCTTCAGTTCCATTTTGAAGGCTATAAATGGTCCAATTCTGAGATATGGAAAAGGATAACAAATTCAACTTTGAGAGCAATTTTTCTTTGGAGAAATTATTTACTTCATATTGATTCTGCATCCCTTTGTCCTTTAAGTCTGAACACAGTGTTCAACCCCCAATATCTTCCCTTATTGATTGAGAACCTCATTGTTTCTCTCTTATGAGTTCTCCTTTGGTGGAGGATTGAAGTGGTGGAGGCCCAGCTGGAAGGAACTTAGTTTCTTGGTTCCAAACTGTGTCGACACGAAATTTTGTAACATTTTTCGCTTCCCCTAATCATTCATTAATAGAAATACTCTTTTCTCATCCAATTG
Source organism: Picea sitchensis (assembly GCA_010110895.2). Taxonomy (NCBI): domain Eukaryota; kingdom Viridiplantae; phylum Streptophyta; class Pinopsida; order Pinales; family Pinaceae; genus Picea; species Picea sitchensis. Next base: position 23,970 of record SNQJ01S0052493.1, read on the forward strand.
ATATCTTGCAAATATATAGATTTATTATCCATGGGCGTATTTGTTATGTATATTAATGGATTATGCTATCTAATGTGATAACCTTTTTCATTACCACCATATTCTTGCTTTGCTTGTTTGTTGAGAACTTGTTGCAGGTATATATCTTTGGGTCGAAGTTCTCAACAGTGGACTTCATCGAACATCTGGACGAGGTAGGCCTCTTTCTTGTCTCTCTTGCATATTGGTTTATATAGTATTTTTTTTGGATAGAGTTTATTTCTGCAGTCATTTCCGTCTGTTGTGGTTTACCCTAGCCATAGAGATATTTTCCTCGTAACACAAGGATAAATTGTCCGACAATCAAATCTTTGATCAAGTGATTGAATATTTTGTTGCAAAGAACCAGGTTATAAAGTATTTAAACATGATCCAGTTAAATAATTAATTCCTCAAAACTTAGGGGTTCTAGGTTTCACAATCCAGTAGCACTACATAAATCTAGTAGTAACCATCTTCAAAAATCTGGTAGCAGTCATCTTCTGAAATCCAGTAGCATTTCGATGTTCTAAATGGTTGCACCTCTTATGGGCAAATTTAAACATCCGTGTTTTGTTTGGAATGGAATTGTCATTCTTCTATGTTTCTCGGATGGACCCAAAAACCATCAACCAAGCCATGGGATCGTGGTCAAACCTTTGGTCAATGCTCAAACAAGAACTTCCATTCGACAACCTTTTCATTCAAACAACAGAGTAACAACTTTGAGCATTATCCAACACATCATTTTCAACATACACTTCCTACATTACACCAAAGATTGCCAATCCAGAGCAAAGGGAAAGAAGATAAGGAGAAATCCAGATGAAGTGTTTCATAGTTTTTTAATTTTGGTAATATTTCAGTGTTATCACAATGATCATTTACTACCAGAATTGTCCTCATATTTAGTCTGAGTTTATTCAACCAACAATAGTCCAAAATTCAACAGGTAGCAAAGCAACACTTCAAATTCTTGTAGTACTTCACATTCCAATAGGTAGATTTACGGGCACTTACAAACCTAAGGTAAAAAAGGAAACTACAATAAAGGTATGACATTTTCTATCTAAAATTTTCATTAAAATCTTTGGGAATTAAGAAAAAAGTCTAAGTTACATTGAAAATGTAGTATAATTTTATTCCTCTATGTGCCCTACCCTATCAACTTTCTACGTTTCAATTCATACTACAATTACATTCACCATGCCATATTTTTATTAAAATGCTTACCACTTCTGATTTAGTAAGATTTGAATCACTTGTAAGAATTCAAATCAGGAAAAAAAACTGATCGTTGCCTCAACCACTCAATTTTGGTAGTGAAACAATGAATAATGTTGGAGTTTTACTGATTTTCCATTTGTGCCATATCCAAACATGGGTGTACATGAATCATGACATTGTGAGACCATCCATTTCCTTTCACCCATAACTTCTACAAATTCCCCCTCTCGTATTACGAATCGTGAAAAAATTCAGGTGAAACATACCTCTAAAACAAAGCATCATGAAAGGGGGCACAATGATCATACATAGAATCATTTTTTGTTCTGGAATGGATTCCAATAACACTTTGTTGTAGATGAAATTCAATAGTATGAACTCTTTCATAGACATATCAAGTATGAAAATTAGACCTTAAAGAAGAGGAGTGCTTGGATGACTAAGAAGAATGATCATCTAGTCTCCAAGTATAAAAGTTTGTTTCAGAAAGCCAAAAGGTCGCGTGAGAAGGTGGTGTTGTTAAGAAGACATAAAAAAAGATTAAAAACCATGATTGTGCAATAGGAAAATAACATCCAACAAGCTCAGGTAGCCTCCACATCCAATATTGACATTCTAATCAAGGTAGCAGAACATGCATGACTAGGAGATTTTTTTAAAGTTCTTGAGAAGGAATCCTTTTTGGTAAGAGTTTGTTGCACAAGGACATACAAATGCATAGGCGTGGGGGAGATGTTGAGCCTAGATTTTGTCACATTTTTGCAATGCTAGAGACTCCCTGTTCCACCTACCACACTCCCTTACCTCCATCATTTTGCAGCTTTCACTACCATATTTACCCCCTCATTAAGGTGTATTTTTAAGAAGCTCTATTAGGTAATAAATTGAATATTTTAAGCTATTTCCCAATTATTTAATGATTTTTTAGATTATAATTCATTTTTATCTCATAATTAGTGGAATGGACAGAATTTTATGAACAATTCATAATTCTAATAACACCCCTGCTATTGGATTTCCTGTAGCAGACTGTTTTTATGGCTTGTTTTTCCACGTCATTTTCTAGTGCAAGAATACAAATTTGGAAATTCTGTGACATGGTTTTTGTGTAGAATATGGCCATTTAGGTGGCATGGAAGATTTTTTCTTGAAAATTTCACAACAAATAATGTACGGGTGCATATTCAAATATATTTTTATAATAATTTCTTATAGTATACTATCATCTTCAAAAATCCGATAGTGCCTTGATGATTTGAATGGTTGTGCCTCTTGTGAACGAATTCAGGCACATGGGTTTTGTCCATATGGGCATCAATATGGTTTCCTGTTGTTTATATTGATTCCAAACTCATTTAATTCTACAACAATATCCATTGTCTCAATTAAGCTAAATCCAAGATATGATGATTGTGAGATCCACACATTTGGGGATTGATCTCATTTGTTGTAACCTCTTTCCTTCTATGAAATGTAAGTTATGTGTATGAATATAAGGGAGGTATCATTATTAGGGGAGATTTCAATTGTGCATCATTTAAGAAGGAGAGGAATAGATAGAAAGATATTGCTCTCTAATTTTTGAATGCTAAAATAAATAATTTCTTGTTGTAGATTATGAACAAAGTTCCGTATCTTTCCTTGGGGGTGTGTGCCAAGGGAGGAAATCCCCCCTCTCTAGTATACACTGCCCATAGTTTTTTTTCCTTAGGTGCATTTGGTTTATGCAATTACTAGATTCAATTGTGTGATCTTATTTTATAGTTCATTGTTCTTTTTTTATTCGTCAGTTTGATTGCTTTCTTGCATTGTTGATTTATTTATTATTTTGTCCATTTATTTATTCTCTTTAAATTATGTTCATGTTTGTTAACGACCATGTGTGAGTATGGTGTGTTTCCAGAGATCTTCAACATTGTTAACACATGAATTTCAGTAAAGGAAAAGCTATGAGACTTTGACATACAATCTTGAGATATTTGGATCTAATTTATGATGACAGATTCCTTTAGTTTTACACTTGGTAAAGCTATGAGAGTTGGTTGAAATATTGAGTGAACTAAATGATTATAGCCTCCATGTTTAATATCGACCATTGGAAATGATTTATTAGGATATTTTCCTTTTTATTTCCATAGGGGTAGTTTAGATACCTAATCTTCCATTTATTGTTTCAGCATCTCACAAGTTTACAAGCTCCCAGATTGATAATTTAATGTTCATCAATTTAAGTAANGTAATTAAATTGACAGATGTGCCTCTTCTTTTTTTTTGGCTCATGCCTTATCGACCTTTATCTATTTTATCCTTTTCAAATTTCTCTTTATTTAGGTCCTTTTTACTAGCTACCACACCCTTCTATCTTCAGGCCCATTCTTCTCTTTGTCTCTCTTCCTTAGTTGCCTACCAAAATGTAGTCTCTTGCACCTTGAGGGATTCTATATACTATTTCCTAATGTTTTTGAGGGATTCAATATCAACATGATATTTATTCATTAGTTTCTTACTTGACTTCCTATCAGCTCTAATCTATTTATCTATAAACTTGGCATTGGTCATGTTTAGAAACTCTTGATATAGCCCAATCTATATAACCTCTGTTTGAGCCTTTGTGATGGTGGAGGGGTCGGAATTGTCCTTACTGATAGAGGTCCCTACAATGCCAGTATTGATATCAAATTGAGTTTCATTATGGTTCTCCTTGACTATATAGTCACCCTTATCAATTATTCATCTAATTATTTCAAGTCAATCGACTATCGCCTTTTTGGTTTTTTCTCTTGGCCTTGCTTAGCCTCTTCTATTGTATGTTTGGGTCATTTTATATTTGAGCTAATTTTGGTCATTTTATGCAATTATTTTATTCCTTTTGGGCCCTTCACTCAACAAATGCGCCAACCCTAATTTTCTCTACCTATTTTTCCATCTAATAGGCTCCATGTTCAAGGATTCATGCAGCCTTGATGTGTATATGTGCCTCATGAACTATCTCTTTTAACCTTAAGAGGGCTTGCATTTGTATTCTGGATTGATATGTTTTTCCCTAAACTCATGAATGTTGTTCACATCGCTAGCAAGTTCTATAAAATTTGTTTCTTCTTCTACATTCTTATAATTTGTTGGTTTGACCAAGACGGTGTTCATGATGTTTACCTCATAACTCGTGTTCCCATCCCCAATTTTACTTCATTCGGTATTTTAAAAAATATACGTGGAAAAAATTGCAAATAAGATAAGTCCATTGATGTGGAACAATCCTTTGACATGCTGAGATTTTTTTTTTTGCATCACACATCAAATTTTTCATGTGGATGTGGAAGGATTTTGACCTCCTTACCTATTTACATTCCCCTTTCTTCTTATGTATCTTACACCCCCTCCAATTTCTCATGTGGATGCAGAAGGTCATAAGACATAGCCCACTATGAAACTTGCATTCCTACACCTATGCACCACTTTTCCATCTAGATGCAAAGGCTCATTGTAACCCTCCATACACTTATTACTTGCACTCTATATCTCGCATGGATTTGAGGATGTAGATGTGAAGGAACTTGATAAATTCAATATTCCATTATCCTACCCATTATCTATGCATGGTTCTTATGCACTTTCTTCAATTTACAAGTGGCCACCTTTTGTGATGACATGTGTCACTTTTTAGAAGAATTGTACAATCGTGACTAGGTGATAACAAGTTACTTTATGGTAAATTTGGGCATGTACCATGAAATTCACAAATGTGGCATTTTTAATGATAATTTGGAAACATTTAAGAGATTGCATATGTATTTTCTATGTTTGCATTTGAGAAGAACAAGGATCTCAGATAAGATGTATGGCATGTAGGAGGAGGTTGGAGACCTTTTGTAGAGATTCTCTCAACTCATTGGTCAAGAGAAACAATTATTTTCACTAGACCATTACTTATAAATTGTATGCTGAAATGAAAAAGGAAGATCAAAATGAAAACAATATTTGGACCTTAGGATTGGCAAAAACTAGTTGCATGGAATAGATGTTTGATTTTAGAGAGGTGGTGCATTGGCGTGCTAATTATTTTGATGCCAAATGTATATCGATTAATTTAAAGGAGGAAGGGAAGATGCATGTGTGTTATATCTATATTTTTCACCTTAGGCCTCATAAAGGACCTACTAATTTCATCCTACCATGATTACATGCCATTGCCAAAAAATAACTTATTTTGAGCATGATTGCCCCTTGTCTTCATGATGTTATCACCATAATTGTTTTCTTTTGATGGGATCCAAGTCATCAAATTTGGTGAGGATCTACATCGGTATGGAGGTGCAATAGTTTGGAGGACAGGGTCACATTTAGTAGAGAAATACTAAATATAGCAAAGGCATAGTTTTGATGGGGGCCAATGGGCAAAAGATCTGAAAGCATCCGAAATTGACGGTCATAAAGCGTATCGGGCGGGGAACATGCGTGAAGTTTAACTGCTCAGATGGAAATACTGTGGTTTCAAATTGAGAACACATGGCGCCACTAGAGGCATATCAGGGTGAAAAGCGGTCTACCCAAAACCACTTTGCATGGCCCCTGATGTCGAAAAGCGTGTATAAAAGGAGGGCCTTGGTCATTATTTTATGGTATTTCAAATCATTTGAACGTTTGAAAATTGGCGTGAATGCTCCATTCAAACTGAAGCTTCACAACGAACCAGACTCATGCATTCTCCACTCATTCACAAGTATTTTTCATCATGGCCATGAATCTTGTCATTTTATCTGTAACAAAGAAAGATCCTGCCTCTAAATAAGAAGCCCTAATTGAAAGGGACTCTGATATATTTGACACATAAATAACCATCTCACCCATTTTCGTGTCCAGATCCAATTTGTTAGACAATGTTGGGAAATGAATACCCTTCCTTGAAGAATCCCAAGACTCCTTAGTCTTTTATACCATCCAAGTTGCATTCCCTTTCCCAGAATTCATAAGATGGTGTGCAAAACAATACTCGCAGGAGGAAAAAGTCATTTTGAACAAGTTAGGGTCAGAGGTCCTATGCAGGGTAGATAACCTGTCAATTCAACATGCCCTTGGTACACCAGAGTCTTCCCCAGCAGTGTCTGAGCCCTTTGAGGAAGAGAAATTAATTACCAACTACAAAGAATGTCCCCCCAAGGTCAAAACCCTATTTTTACATACCACTGTTAAACCTGAGCATCATTTTGAAAGTTTGTCGTTGCCTATGAATGTGAGCATCATGGTCATTGAGGTCTAGTGGGCCTATTCCATACTAAGTCAAATTTTAGGTTTAGATAATGACAAGTTTGTAGTAGAGGTCATGTTGGGTTTTCTGTTGACATTTTTCAGTCGGATTCCAGTCAGTCAATCCATATCAGTTTTGAAGAGTTCATCACTGATAATATGCACAAGCAACTAATAAATTTCCAATCACTAAGGCACTTTAGGTATTATACAAATTTTCTAAGAATGTTCCTGGAAACAAATAAGACAGAGTTCCTTGAAGCTTCATTCATCTCAATTGAATGAAAAAGGATCACAATGCTCATTTTTATAAATTCAATCATGTCAAGAGTTTATAGCTTAATATTCAGCACCAACCTGCCAAGGGTTTTGGAGGAAATGAAGAGTTATGTACAGCCAAATCCAGAGAATACAATAGCAGATTGGGTGTTGTTCATGCACTATACTATAATTTGGGTGCATGGTTATCAAGAGGGACCTTATCTTTTGCCTATTTTCTTGACTCCAAGAGTCTTTTCCCTAGAGTTCACCAGGCAAAGAATCATCTCAGAAACAAAAAAAAAACTCTGAAAATGTACAAATTAGCTAACTTAAAGTTTCCTTTCATAATAGGACCCTTTGTGGTAAAGGACATATCCTGTTTGACTCAGATCCAGGCCAAGCTCAATGAATTTGGATTTGCCCAATTACGAGGAAGGAAATATGATCTGCACCAAGTCATATCTAAGAGAAGTCTGATGAGAAAACAAATCCCTTATGAACATGAACATGTTGAAGGATTTGATAAAATGGAAAATCTAGAAACTTGTGCAGATATGGAGGTCACTTTGCAGCCTGATCCGACGCAACAACTGGAATCAGCCCCGCAGCAGATCCAGACACATAAAAATTCTCCAAGGTTGGTTATTAAAGCACCCAAGATGAGTGTTTATAACAAAATGAGCAATTCAGAGGCTCTGGGCATGAGTGGTCAGCAAAAATTTCCCCAAAAAATAAAAATCATGTAGTCTCCACAGATAGTAAACCTAGAGGAGGAGGAACCTAAAGAGAAAATGAACATGGATATGGTGGAGAGTAGAACCAAAAATGAAGAAGCTAATACAGAGAGCATGCCACATGGTGAAATAATTTCAAGATCTTTCAGTAGCAAGAAATATATCTTTAATAAGGCACCTGGAGTGGTCTACCAATCCAAAAAAGATTTAGCAAACCAATACGCTGCGAAACGAAATCTCGCCATGAGTGAAATAAGAGATTTTCTACCTAAAGTAGAAAGGATTTCCTAGCACAATTCTTCCCTATTCTTAGTCAGGGATGTATAAAGGAAGACACTTAGCATAGCAGTGGAAGATGAGGATAAAGTGTCTGAAATCAAGCTGCACTATAAAAATATCGGTGCCCCAGATAAAGTAAAGTTCCACAGAAATGCCAGTGACATGATATATTCAGACTACCTAAGTCTGAGTTTGAGGGTTTCAAGGATGAAAACCCATGCACTTAAATTGGATGGGCAATTAAAATAGGAAAAAGCATCCAGTAGAGCCTGGAAGACCCAGGTCAAAAGATTGGAATCTGAAGGCCCTCAAGGATTAAAATCTTCCTTAGATGAAAAAGACAAATTGATTCAAAGCATGAAAAATAAACTGAAGATGTGTTATAACCCTAATTTGTACAATACATGCTTACCTGGCATCAGGCCATCTCATAGCCCTTCTTTTCCAAGACATCACTGGACAAATATTCTTAAAAACTCCATTTTTAAAGGCCCACATGCCCTGTTCCATTACTGCACGCGTGTACACACTAGCTGACTCACTACAGCCCATGTGAACCTACAAAAGCACGAAAAAAGGAAATTTTCTAATGGAACACACAACTTTGGGAAAGTTAACTAAACCTTTCGGCCATGCATGGCCAGTCACTCTACCAAATACCTAGCTCCTTCTAGCCTATAAAACAAGGGGTAGGGGTCCCATTTGAAAGGAGGAAAATCATAGTAGAGAAACTATACCCAAATTGGCATTCCCTTTGTCCCAACTTTTTAGCTATCCTTATGCAAAGAGAAATATAGAGAAAAGTAGTTGGAAGACAAGGAAAGAAGAGCCCAGGACTAGGATCGAGGAGCAATGGTCGACTTTATCATTGTAAGGTATCATTGTAAATTTAATAAAACAATTGCTTTTCTCGTCCCGCTATATGACAATCACTCAATGCTTACCTTAAATTCTTTGTATATCACTCAATGACAATCACAATAATGTAGGGAAGTAAGAAATAGAACATTCAACATTTTTCACACATATGAGATACACAGAGACATATATTTCCTGAGGAAACCCATAAAGGGTAAAAACCTTTTCTTCTTTATATGATAAGTAATCTTTACATTCTTTACATTATCATACATATGAGATCTAACTCATAATGAGTCTACAACCTCTGTTTTGCAAGTTGCAACTTGTTGAGAGCACCGACTCTCTATTTTCTCTAGCACCCACTAGAAGGAAGCACTGACTCCCTGGTTTCTCT
>SNQJ01S0052493.1:33013-45728 GCA_010110895.2 Picea sitchensis
TAGCACCCACTAGAAGGAAGCACCAACTCCCGGGTTTCTCTAGCACCAACTAGAAGGAAGCACCAACTCCTTGGTTTCTCTAGCACCCACTAGAAGGAATCACCAACTCCCTAAGAGTTCTAGCACCAACTGGATGGAAGCACCAACTTCTAGTTACACAGGCACCGTCCTATATATCAGAGAACCAATGTTCTCCCTTGCTCCACCCTACCACCCTAGTTTCTCTGGATGCAACCAGATGAAAGCTACAACTCCCTGTGTTCAAGCACCCACTTGAAGCTCTGAGGACAACAGTCCTCCCTAGCACCTCCCAACCACCCTGGAAAATAAATCTTTGCTACTAAAACTTATTACAGTGATATAATGTTCAACAACGTCTTACCAGTCTCATCATTGTTCTGCCTCACTGCCCTGTTTTGTCTCCTCACTGTCTTCCTGCACACATGCCTTGCGCTTTTTGTTCCTCTGACTTTTATGATCTATGAGCCATGTCCATTCAATGCACAATTCCTCTTCTTTACATTTCAGCTGCTGCACTCTCCTTCCTTCTACACACATGAATCACTTCTCAACAACAACAACAAACATCTCTTATTTTTTCTACATTCATATAGTATCTGTGCACTTTGTGCATCCTATATGCAATTCTTCTGCATGCTCTCCCCATGTCAAGTGCTCTGCCTGATCATCATTACAACTCTTCAGCTTCTCTGGTGGTTAAACCCATGTGTCCATCATCATTGGGTTTTTTTCCGAGATTCCTTAGCCTCTTCAGCAGTCGAGACTCTTCGTCTTCTCTTTCATAGTCGAGGTCATTCCCTCTGTTGCAGTTCTAGGCTCCAATGGTCTTACATCTTTCAATAGCCTCTATGAATGGTCTTCATTCCACTGGAAGATGCCTTGAGATTCTTCATCTTCTCTGGTGATCACCCTGAAGTCTCTTCGAGTCCTCTAGTAGAAACCATCAGTCATTTTTGGCAGTTACACTGTGAACCTATTGAGCCTTCTGTCTTTGGAACCTTTCACCTTTCCTTTCACATATGGCCTCAGGCAGTGACCACACGCCTGTTTAGAAGGTGCTCTTGTGACTCGCATTTATTTCTCCATTTTGCTTTTCAGTAATTCAGCATTTCAGCATTCCTGTTGTGAAGACATCTCGATTCTCCAAGTCAAAATCTCTGAAATAGAGCTTGGTTGCACTAGCTCCTTCCTCCATCTTCCGTAGATGTGACCACTAGCTATGACCATAGGCTGAGCCAAAAGGTGTTTCGCATTTCAGCATTTCAGTAATCCTATTGTGAGGCATCTCGACTCCCCAAGTTGCGATCTTTGAAATTGAGATTAGCTTTGTGCTAGCTCCTCCCTTGAGCCTTTGTTGATGTGACCATAGGTTATGACCAGGGGCCAATTCTGAATACATATTTCACATTTCGGCATTTCTCATTTCGGACCTTCTGGGATTCTATATAGAGTCGTCTCGACTCTCCATGTCCCAAACTCTGAAATGGATCTTGTCTCTTCGAGCTCTTCTCTACACCTCCTTGATGATGTGACCACTGACATTTACCAAGCGATTATCCACAAAGTGCTTTCACAATATCGCATTTCGGCATTTCACATTTTGCGACTTTGGGACTCCTATGATGAAGAGTCTCGACTCTTGACTCCTCCAACTCCCGGTATCTGAAATGCCACCATGGAGTCTTTGACATTTCATGATTTCGCATTTCACGACTTCGAGACTCCTGTGATGAAGAGTCTTGACACTTGACTCATCCAACTCCCAATATCCAAAACTCCAAAATGGATTTGGATCAACGGTTTGGCGTTTCACATTTCGTGACTTTGAGACTCCTGTGATGAAGAGTCTCAACTCTTGATTCTTCCAACTCTCGGTATCTGAAACTCTAAAATGGAGTCGGATCAATGGTTCGATGTTTCACATTTTGTGACTTTGGGACTCCTATGATGAAGATTCTTAACTCTTGACTCTTCCAACTCCTGGTATCTGAAACTCTGAAATGGATTCGGATCAATGGTTCGGCGTTTTGCATTTCGCGACTTTGGGACTCTATTGATGAAGAGTCTCAAATCTTTGACTCTTCCAACTCCTAGTATCCGAAACTCCGAAATGGAGTCGAATGAATGGTCCACAATATATCCTCGATCCAACGGCTCAGGTCATTTCGCCATTTCACATTTTGCGATTTCGCGAGTTGAAAGGTTATAGCATTTCTTTCCTTTGACTTTCCAGTCAGCAAAATGTTAATCTGTGACCACGTGTCCTGCCCAAAGATGGACAGTCCTCCTGCTTTCGGGATTTTGTAAGCCTGCTTCTTCTTGCACTTTAAAGAACTTATAGGTTCTCCTAGATCCAATGAGGGTCGAACCCTACGCTCTGATCTAAAACCCAAGATCTATCCTCCATCTGCACGCACATCCTATCTGAATTCAGATTTGACGGTCATTGGGAATTCTAAATGGGATCCAACAATCATTGTCACTTCTCCTCCTGAGCTTATGCATCATCCTGACTTGGAATAATTTATAAGTGTCAAAGGCCTCGACCTTTGATCCGTCTGAGATCCTGAGTACACTATCTCTCTTTGACCTTTGGCAATGAGTTAACCTCATCCCTGGTGCACACCTACGCACTGCGTGAGACTCTACACTAATCCTCTTGAGCTTACGTTGTTCCTGTTTTTCCATCGATGCACACTCTGATCTTGCCATCAATGACAAGCACACTCTTCATGTTAGCAGACTATCCTTGTTGTTGTTCTTGCATGTAGTCATGCCATCATTGTTGTTGTACTTGCCATCAATTACAAGAATACGCTGCCTATAAAACATGCCAACAATCTCCCCCTTGGGTATTGATGGCAACAAAGGAACCCAGACTCTTTTCTCCCCCTTTGACATCAATGTCAAAGAAAACATGCTCCCCCTGAGTTGTTGCAGTATGTTTAGGAGGTATCATATATTCAACTAACACAAACTAGTCCCCCTGACTAGATGGACTCTCTTATTTGAGGCCTACAGAATATTTGTATCTAAACCAGAGTCTTCTCCTTTTGATTCTTGGACCTATTCATCTTCAGCTTCCACTGTATCCTCTGTAGAATACTCAATATTGCTCACCTCTCTTACTAAGACTCCTTCATTGATCTAAAAATGATGAAGACTTGTATTCTTGAAAATATTTGCAAGTTTTAATTCATGTGTTCAAATGAAAATGGATCAATTTTTCAAAAACAACTTTTATGGAAATTACACATTTAAGATGCATATAAACAACAACAAATAACAGAGAATAGAAAACATATAACACAACAAATGATAAAGGAGTTCACCCCTCTCTTGGGCTACATCTCCTGGTCCAGCTTCCAATGGATCTTTTGTATTATTTGCTCAAAGTGATCAAATATGTGATTTACACTGCTCAAAATTCCAAATAGATGGCTCCCATGGCTTCAAAATGTCAAAAAACCCCTAGCTGGGATTTTTCGGCACCTCATTTGGCCAAAAATTGAAGAAGATAGGCGTCCTGGAAGTTCCCCTTCAAACTTGTTGTCTCTGGATCACGAAAATGCACCCTTGCCTCTTCAACCTAGCCTCCACGGGCATATATGTGTAAAAACCCAGCACCGGGCGCAACTGCACAATCAGTACGAACTGTAGGATGGTTACGTGCCTTGGCCCCTAACCGCCAAGGCCGAGGGCACATGGGCCACCATATGACCGCGCGTATATATAAAAAGGGACACTTTTTAAAAATAAAATGGCAATGGTTGGAGGCACGTGCCAGAGGTTCTATTGTATATACATAAGACCGGGGGCCGAGGCTAAGCCCTGGCCTAGACCGTGCCCCAACCCACAACACATTTCAATTTAAATAAATGTATTGCCATATATATAATAATAAACATGTGGTGGCACGCCGATTGGGTGGCCCTTCCCAAGGCTTTACCCCTGCCCAGAGGTCACGCGGTCGAATCCTGCCAACAACATAAATTTTAAGCCAATGCCAGGGTGACACGTGGCGGCCACTGAGTGGGCCATGTGTCAGCATTTCATTCACCATCAATGACATGTGTCATATGCCAACTCATCCACAATCCTGCCAACCAACACCTGCCACATGTCATACGACCCTGCCATGTGTCATACGGCTCTGCCACATGTTGTACGGTCTGCCACGTCAGCATCCATATGGACTTTATGGACTTGTACAGTTAGCACATTTTTTTTTTCTGTTTGTCGTTTTGAACAAAACATGATATCTCTCTCATCCGACGTCTGTTTGAACCCAAGCGAGTTGCATTGGGTTCATGACAACGAGGCCTATGCTCCCATTCGATTTGAAGCGATTCCAAGCACTTTGAATTTTGAGCAAAATTTGATCCCCTGGATCATTCATCAACCTTTTTTTCTCATAACTGGATGACTCCCCCTGTCACTGTTCTCTCTCTGCTTCTGACTATTTTCCCCCTTTGTTCCTAAAAGGTTATCTTTCCTTGACAGGGTCTTTCCTCTCATTATCTCTACAGAATGTCATGTATATAATTTTGTACATCAGAATGTTACTGCTGCGAATGTCGTTGTCCTACTTGAACACTGTGCAATTGTAGCTTGTACCTTTTAAATAACCCTTGGATCTCTCCATTGATTCTCATCGATCTTTATTACTGCAATTTAATTTTTCTTCCATGATCCCTACAATCCAAGGTTTTTATGACCATATTCAATCACAAGAAAAAACTGCTACAACCACTCTCACATCTGCTTTTCCTTTTTACAAATGAAGGACCTGTATCAGGTTTCTTAGGAGCACTGATTTCTACCTTGTTGAGTTCAATACCGGATTTTTCATTTGGTGATCTTTGACTATCCAAGATCTTATCCAAGGTCATGGAACTATTCAAGAACTTGATTTGGGTGTTTGACTTCTCAACCTTCAAAACTTCTTCTTCCAGCTTATGACATGATTCTTCTCCTACTTCTTCCATGGGATGGATGCTAACTGAACATTCTTTTATTGTATCTATGTCTTCTTCTTTACTTGCAGGGGAGGATTCAATATCAACATCATTAACTGTCCTTATGCCTTTATTCACCACTTGTTCTGAGTNGAGAAAATTATGTTTCAGACCATCCACAAGCAGAACGTACTGAGCATCTCCTTTGTCATTACTCAAACTCACCATCCCTCTATCCTTGATTTTACCTGGTTCATCATTTTTAAGGACACAAGCTTATCCTTGTCTCTAGTCATGTTCTTGGAACATCCACTATCTATATTCTCGGAGGCCTTTTGTTTTTGAGTTGAAAGTGATAGACCACATTTTTCACTATCTTTCCTTTTCCATGTGTTGGCTTTTCTATCTAAGAACTTCATCCTTGGATCTTCTTTGTAATTCTTTAGATGGCAGTTTGCATCTTTGTGGCCAAAGTTGTGACAATTATAGCATTCAATCTTATTGTTCAATAAGTCAAAGTTATTGTTGCAACGTTGTCTACTCATTGACAGTTTATTATTTATTGACCTCCTCAATTGCATGTCACTAGACTTGATTTGGAAATTTGAAATCTATGATGGTTTATTACTTAGCTGTATCATTCTTTGTTGTGGCAGATATTTATTCCTTGGAAATCTTAATTGCTCATGTATAAGTCTTAAGGAACAATTTACAACATTGTGACCAAAGATAGAACAGTAGAAAGAATATCCATAAAAAAATTCTTTGTACCTGGAAAATGGTTGTCTTCTTTGAGAAAATCGATTTCTTCCATGCTGATGATTTTCTTGAGCAGGAGTGGATTATTTCCTTGTTCTACAGATTCAGTTCTAGCACCTTTTTTGTTAAGCCCTAATATTGGCTCATTACCCCTTAATTGGGGCATATTAGATTAGTAATGCTATTTTATTTATGCCGTCTCTAGGCCATTAGTTGTAATTTAGATTAGTAATGTTATTTTAATTATGTCGGCTTTAGGCCATTATTTGTTTATTTTAATTATGTCTGCTTTAGGTCATTATTCTCTGTAATATACCTCCTAGTCTCCCTTTATATACCAAAGAGACATTTGCATTTTGAATCATCTTGTACTTTGAACATTTAAGTGGGTGTTGAGGTTTCAAGAGGTTTATTATCTTTGAAATTATCTCTTTTCGCTAGGCGTTGAGACTTTTCCCTTCGAGGGTTTTTCTATGCTATATTGAAATTTTGGTTCTAACATATGGTATCGAGCTCATGTCTTGGGGTTTCACTTCATCCTGGAGACAATTCTGCATTTTTTGTTATAACTTTTTTCTACAATGTTTCAGAAGAAGGAAATGGGAGGGTATTTGAAGACAGATCAAGGCACGCTCTGTTCAAAATTTAGTCTCCTTCGAGACCTTTATACTCTCTAGGATATAGCCTATACAAGATAGGGTTCCAGAATCACCCTGAAATGAGTTCTTTGCAAGATGCTATAAAAACTTTTCGTAACGTTTCAGACCCTAAATCTAGAGGATATTCATGAAATTATTTTTTTATCTCTGCGGGTAAAAATTTCAGCTTTTGGTCATCATAAATTTGTACATACAATCTTGTGTAAGATAGGGTATCCTCGACTAGTCCTATTGGCTAGGTTCTCAAGGCAGTGTTCTGTAAACAATCATAACTTCTTCCTAGAGTATCCAAATCGGTGGTGATGGTTGCATTGGACTCATGGATACCGGTAGTATTTTAAAAGCGAAGTTTCATAATTTATATCAATTATTTTGTGTGGGGCACACCTATACAAGTGGAGATCTCTCGAGCAAGCCAAAAATCAGCAAGTTGTGGGGAAGTTATCAGAATTCCACTTGGCACATACAATTTGATCAGACCAGGGTATTGAAGAAGAGAAGACATATCGTAGAGAAATACATAAGATAAAAGTTTCATACCCAGAAGGTCCAAAATTGGAGATACACAGAAGAAATATTGTCTAGCAAAACCAATTCAAAATCACAGTCAAAGTGATACTTGGCCAACATGCCACCTAAAAGGGAACTTCTACACCAAATAAGTCTCCGTAAAATCCTACTTGACTCTTGATGAAGGTGAAGAAACAGAGGGACATAAAATGATTTGGCAAAAAGAAGACAAGAATTCAAAGATGACCACAAGAGATGATGGATACTAAGATGAATTCAATGAAGCTAAGTTGATGGATTCAACAGCCAAGTTGGATACTAAGATGGATGGATTAAAAGGCAAGATCATGTGAAGTAATGAGAAATTTTGTAATAGAGAAGATACCCAAAAGTGAAAATGCATCCATGAAATTCATGATGAGTGACATGCTAGAAGGTGAATCAAGAATGGAGAAACTCCAACTTTAGTTCAACACTCAACCACGCCCTAAGATTGATATGAGGAAGTTTGATGGCAAGGACCCAATCACATGGATACTGTGATGGAGCAATTTTGATCTCCATAATGTGCCATACACACAAAAGGTATGAATTGCTTCTTTATATTTAGAACCTAATCAATTTGTTTGGTAACAATTTGTTTTGTTCCCAAGAAATCACTGTCACTTGGACAATTTTCACTTTAAGAAATGATAGCACACTATGAGGGATATTATAAGGAGAAATACCTTCTTTATTAATTGATAAATCTCAAGCAAAAGGGTTCAGCCATCGACACATTGAGAACTTTCAAAGATTGAATATAAAGGTAACCATATTCCGTGATGAGCACTTGATTGATGTATCTTATAGGAACTTTTAAGGACAACATCTCAACATGAGGTTCTTTGGGAACCCAAATCATTGAGAATGCATTTAAGGTGGCAATAAATGTTGAAAGTAAAATATGGCTATGGATAATAGAAGGAACTATCCTAACATCTATATGAGAGAATAATGCTCCTTCTTCTAAAACACCTCAACCTACAAGGTTGACACTCTCAACAATTGGAGGAAAGAAAAGCAAAAGGTTTTATGCTTTAATTATGATGCTAGCAAATACAATAAGGGACATAAGGGTGGTGAGAAGAAATTATTCTACATAGATTGTGAAGAGAGGAAGAAGAATAAGAACAAGAACCATCTCTAGATGAAACGAGAAGCAATTTTCGTCTGAAGAGTTAACTCCCCACGATATCGTAATGCATTGGCTGGAATTAGCACTCCTCAAACCCTCAAGATCAAGGATACATCAAAAAGAAAAAGGTAATAAGTCCTAACTGATTCTCAAGCGATTCATAATTTCCATTCACTATAAATTAGCCAAAGATCTCAATTGCTTTGTATATTCAAATGAGTTCTCTCAAGTAATGGCTGCGTGATGGAGTGGAACTATCAATTGCTCAGAAAAATGCAATAAGATCAATCTTACTATGGGAATATGTAAGAATAGTCCAATGATTTCTATATACCCATGGGTGGTGCATATATGTTAAAATTAGGAATCCAATGGTTACAACTATTAGGAACAATGGGTTTAATTTTCAAGAGCTTTTCATGAAATTTTATTGGAAGGAAAGTAAATTGAGTTGAGAGGTATCACAAAGAAGCCCGCATAAGGTGATAAGCTCTAATGGCATGAAAAATTATTGAAAAGGCATCAAGGCATTATTGCAAATCGGTGGTTTCACCGTGATGTTCAACATCTAAGCTATCTATTCCTCAAGATCTCCAAAGGATCATTGATAAGAATTCCAAAGTATTTGAAGATATTCCCAAAGGTCTTCCCACCACTCGAAATCTTCAAGGATCATGAAATTCAATTTTAATTCCCTGGAGGTGTTCTTCCTAACATCGCCATACGACAATTCTTATGCCTTAAGAGTGAAATTCGAGCGATGGTTGAAGAAATGTACCGTTAGAGGTTCGCATCATTAGACCTAGCCAAAGTTCTTACTCGCACTAAAGTGGTAATGGTATTCACAAAGATAGCCTTCCATGGCTATGTGTCCAGATTATAGAGAGCTCAACAAGATCACTATTAAAGATAAGTTTCCATTCTTCTTGATTGATGAATTGTTAGATGAACTATATGGAGCAATCTATTTTCACAAAATTGACTGCTGTATCATCAGATCGTAATGAAGGAAGAAGATATCCCAAAACAACATTCAACTCATGAAGGCCATTATGAATTCTTGGTCATGCCTTTGGCCTTTTACAAATGCACCTTCACATTCCAAGTGGTTGATGAATTCCATTTTCAAGCCCTTCCTCCTTTGAAAATTTGTGTTAGTATTTTTGATGATATACTAATCTATAGAAAGTCTGGGAGGATCATCCAACATGTTGACAGGGTGGATGCTACAACTACTAAAGGATAACAACTATATGCCAAACCATCCAATGTTTCTTTGGAGTAAAGAGGTGTAGAGTATTTGGGTCATATTGTATCTCATGAAGGTGTCACAGTAGACCTTAACAAGATTAAGGCCATGATGTATCACGCGATTCCCAAAACATTAAAAAAAATATTAGAGGATTTTGTCGACAGTTACTACCTAAGTTTGTTCTGAATCCATGGAGAATAGAAGCACTTTTAACTAATCCTACTAAGAAGGATGCATTTTCATGGACCTTGAGGCAACCACAAACTTCATTTGGAACAAACTTAAAGAGGTGATGTGTAAAGCCCTGTCCTAATTCACTCCTGCAAATTTCAAAAAAACATTTATTGAGGAATGTGATGCATTGGGAAATGGAATTGGTGTGGTTCTAATGCAAGAAGGAAGGCCCCTGCTTTTTGAAAGTCTATTCACTCAAGGGAAAGGACTTTACACAAACCCATTTATGAGAAGGAAATGATGGCAATACTACATGCATTGAAGAAATGGGCGCCCTTTACCTATTGTGGTAGGAACTTCAAGGTCAAAATACATCACGATAGTCTTAAATACTTCTTTTGAACAAAGATCATTGTAAGAACAACAAAATGGGTAACCAAGATACTGGGTTAAGTGATTTTGAAATCGCCTATAAAAGGGGAAGAAAATGTTGTATGCATAATAATTCCCTCACTCTAAAGGATGAAGATGTTGAGGTTCTTTCTCTATGCTATCTCATCATCCAACCCGGATTGGATAATAGAAGCAAGGGATGAATGGAAGACGACTTAAAAAGTGTGGAATTTCATTGAAAGGTTGCAGCAAGATTCTCGTGCATCGATATACATTTACATGGAAAATGATCCACTATGGTACAAAGATCGCTTATATTTATGTAAGAACTCCCAACTCAACAAAAGTTACTATTGGAACTCGACACCTTCCAGAGGAGGGCACCTCGGATTTTGAAAACCTACCATAGAGTCGTCAAGTTAGCGATTTTTGGGATGGTCTTAAAAATGATGTTCAAAAGGTTTGTGGAAGAATGTTTATTTTGCCAACAAATAAGGTGGAAACACTACATCTCCTGGCCTTTTATAACCATTATCCATCCCAAGTCGGCCAGCCGGGAGGAGGTTTCCATGGATCTCATCACATGGTTACCAAAGTCTCAAGGAAAGAGGTCATCATGGTGATTGTTGATAGATCCATCCCAAGTCAGCACTGGGATGGCTAATGGTTGTAAAAGGTTTGGGGTCTTAATTTTTTCCACCGCATTCATGGAGACAGACCAAAAGCTACATGGCAGCCCAAAGATTATTGGGGTGACAGATCCCATCTTCACTCGACATTTTGGACATAATTATTTTCTCTGTTTGGGTACTCAATTGGCTCATACCATCCTATCATCCTCAATCTAATGGACAAACCCAGATAGTGAACAAATAAGTCCTGAAGGATACCTTCGCTGCTTTGAATCATAAACAAGCACAATGGTTCAATGGTTACTCCTATGAATGGTATATAACATTTCCTTTCACACCGCAACAAAATGACACCATTTATGGCACTTTTATGGATGCCTCCTTCCATCACTTCTAAAAGAAAAATCTAAGGTTCAAGTAAAGGAAAATTGCTATCGAATCAGATCAACAAAGTTCTCCAAATCTTTAAAGGGACAACTGATTTCATGGCACAAAATCGCGATGAAACAACAAGCATCAACTCTAGAGGAAAGAAGTTTTGAAGTAGGGATTGGGTATTTTAAGACTACAACCATAAATGATGTCCCTCAAGCAAGCCAAGAAGGATAATAAATTATCACCAAAGTACTAATGGCCCTTTATAAGTTGTTGCAAAGATTGGTATGATGGCATACAAATTGGATCTGCATGCATCTTCTTCACGAAAGTACACCGCTTCCATGTTTCATGCTTTCAAAAGTTATAGGTGACAAGATCCCACCAAACTAGAGACATGTAACTTGACGAGGAAGGAAAATAATATCGAGCCTCGGCTATCAATGACACAAGAATTCACCACTACCATGAATAGATCCATTGAGTATCTCATTAAATGGAGAAACTACCAGCTGAAGATTCAAATTGGGAAGATGATTCTTTTAGCAAGTACGTAAGCATCCACAGAGTTACTCAAGTGTTAAGGGACAACACTGTTCTCAAGGAAATTTGGTTCTAATATTGGCTCATTACCCCTAATTGGGGCATATTAGGATTAGTAAATGCTATTTTATTTATGTCGCCTCTAGGGCCATTAGTTGTAATTTAGATTAAGAATGTTATTTTAATTATGCTCTTTAGGCCATTATTTGTAATTATACCTCCTAGTCTCTATATACTAAGGAGACATTTGCATTTTGAATCATCTTGTACTTGAACATTTAAGTGGGGTAAAAGGAGGTTGCCCCCTCGAAGAGGCTTATTATCTGAAATTATCTCTTTTTCAAGGCGTTGAGTACTTTTCCTGAGGTTTTTCTATGCTATATTGAAGTTGGGTTCTTAACATTTTTCTTTACTCCTCCTGGACGACTGTTTGTCTTCCTTTGTTTCTGCAGGTTTGTTGTTGTCATTGGTTATAGATTTGACAAGCTTGATGGGTTCTTTGTTTCTTGGCTGACCACTATGTGATCCCTCTTTATAACCCAAACCAGTTTTCATATTTGGATTCCTTTGTTTATTCAAAATGATGGCTAATCTTTCTGAGGCTTTGATACTTGACAGATTCTGATGATACAAGGCTTGAAACTTCTCCAACTCTTTCCTTGTTTTCACTACTTCTTCTTCTAGGGCTTCAGATCTTGCCTTCTTTTCTGATAATTGTTGTTTTAGAATGTCCTCTATTTTCTTTGCCTCTTCTAATTCCTCTTTTAGCAAGGCTAAGTCTTCATCAGGCTGTTTACTATGTTTCTAGAACTGTATCAGAAATTGTTTTTGCTTTCTATTCTTAATTATGAGTCTGTCAATCTCTGCTAGTGCACTGATCAATTCTCCTTCTAAATCAACCACAACTTCTTCATCATTATCATCACTTCTTGTTCTTTTACTATCATAATCCTCTTTGGCCATAAGCATGAAGTCATTTACCTTATCTTCACAGGAAGAGTCCCTATTGGTGTCTTCTGAGGATTCATCATTGTTTACACATAAACTTTTATTTTTATCAAATATTTTGGATTTGTACTTCTCTTCACCTTCATATTTCTAATCATGTTTCTTATGTGTACATTTATTTGCAAAATGACCTATCTTACCAGAGTTGAAACATTTGAAGGGCAACTTACCTTGGTACTTGCCTGATCCTTTCTTTAGTCTTCTCACGAATTTTGCTTCAATTTCATCAGGCTCAGAATCTTCATTCTTATCTG
>SNQJ01S0052493.1:48065-73823 GCA_010110895.2 Picea sitchensis
ACAGGAGCTGCACGATATTGCTGTTACGGCTGGTGTAACAACTTCTTCTCATAGCTGCTGATGTTGTTTCAGCATCGCAATTCACGGGCTGTTTCAGCCACATGAATTTCTCTCTTGACTGTGTCGGCCTTGACTGCTAACTGTCACAGCTCGTGTCTCAGCATCGTGGCGGTCTCTTCTGTGTTTCAGCATCTGTACTTCTGAAATGAGTGACAGCTCTGTGTTTCGGCATCTGCATCCTCGAGCTATGTAGCTGCTCCGTGTTTCAACATATGCGTCCTTGGACTGTGTAGCAGCTTCCGTGTTTCGGCATATGCAACTTCGGATTGTGTAGCAGCTCCGTGTTTCAGCATCAGTTCAACAGCGACTTTGGACAGTTCTGTGTTTCAGCACCGGCCTCAAATGCTAATCTGCAGTTATGGACACTTATGCACTTCTAATCAATGGTTAAGTACGAGAGTGATGTAAAATATCATGCAAAACAGATTAAACATGTAGTGATGAGAAAGGGCGTTGTATACCTTGGAATGATCAGTTGGAATGATAGTATAAGTCTAAACACAGGTGGTCCAGGGTATAATAATGACAAAAAGTATGGGCAAAAAGGTACAATATGTGGTCCTAACACCACCCTGGTTTCTCTGGCTGCAACCAGATGGAAGCTACAAATCCCTATGTTCAAGCACCCACTTGAACCTCTGAGGACAACAGTCCTCCCTAGCACCTCCCAACCACCCTGGAAAATAAATCTTTGCTACTAAAACTTATTACAGTGATATAATGTTCAACAATGGCTTACCAGTCTCATCACTGTTCTGCTATAATGCCCTGTATTGTCTCCTCACCGTCTTCCTGCACACATGCCTTGTGCTTTCTGTTCCTCTGCCTTTTATGCTATGTGTGCCATGTCCATTCAATGCACAATTCCTCTTCTTTACATTTCAACTACTGCACTCTCCCTCCTTCTACACACTTGAATCACTTCTCAACAACAACAACAAACATCTCTTCTTTGTTCTCCATTCATAGAGTCTCTATGCACTTTGTGCATCCTATATGCAATTCTTCTGCATGCTCTCCCCATGTCTAGTTCTCTGCCTGATCATCATTGCAACTCTTCAGCTTCTTTGGTGGTTAAAACCATGCGTCCATCATCACTGGGTGTTATTCCGAGATTCCTTATCCTCTCCAGCAGTCGAGACTCTTCGTCTTCTCTGTCATAGTCGAGATCATTCCCTCTGTTGCAGTTCTAGGCTCCAACAGTCTTACATCTGTCAATAGCCTCTATGAATGGTCTTCATTCCACTGGAAGATGCCTTGAGATTCTTCATCTTCTCTGGCGATCACCCTGAAGTCTCTTTGAGTCCTCTGGCAGAAACCATCAGTCATTTCTGGAAGTTACACTGTGAACCTATTGAGCCTTCTATCTTTGGCACCTTTCACCTTTCCTTTCACATATGGCCTTAGGTGGTGACCACACACCTATTCAAAAGGTGCTCTTGTGACTTGCGTTTATTTCACCATTTCACTTTTTGGTAATTCGGCATTTCATCATTCCTGTTGTGAATACATCTCGATTCTCCAAGTCACGATCTCTGAAATGGAGCTTGGTTTCACTAGCTCCTTCCTCCATCTTCTGTAGATGTGACCACTAGCTGAGCCAAAAGGTGTTTCGCATTTCATCATTTTGGTAATTCTGTTGTGAGGCATCTCGAATATCCAATTCGTGATCTATGAAATGGAGATTAGCTTCGTGCTAGCCCCTCCCTTGAGCCTTCATCGATGTGACCATAGGTTATGACCAGGGACCAATTCTGAATACACATTTCACATTTCAGCATTTCGCATTTTGGACCTTCGGGGATTCTATATAGAGTCATCTCGACTCTCCATGTCCCAAAATATGAAATGGAGCTTGTCTCTTCAAGCTCTTCTCTACAGCTCCTTAACGATGTGACCACCGGCTGTCACCAAGCACTTATCTGAAAAGTTCTTTCTCGATCTCTCATTTTGGCATTTTGCATTTCACGACTTCAGAACTTCTGTGATGAAGAGTCTCGACTCTTGACTCCTCCAACTCCTGGTATCCTAAACTCTGCCATGGAGTCTTTGAAATTTCATGACTTCGGGACTCCTGTGATGAAGAGTCTTGACTCTTGACTCCTCCAACTCCCGGTATCCGAAAATCCGAAATGGAGTTGGATTAATGGTTTGGCGTTTCGCATTTTGCGACTTTGGGACTCTTGTGATGAAGAGTCTCAACACTTAACTCTTTCAACTCCTGGTATCTGAAACTATGAAATGGAGTCGGATCAACGATTCGGCGTTTCGCATTTCACGACTTCAGGACTCCTGTGATGAAGAGTCTCAACTCTTGACTCTTCCAACTCTCGGTATCTAAAACTCTGAAATGGAGTCGGATCAACGGTTCAGCATTTCACATTTCACAACTTTGGGACTCCGTTGATGAAGAGTCTCAACTCTTTGACTCTTCCAACTCCTTGTATCAGAAACTACGAAATGGAGTCGGATCAACGGTCCATGATCTATCCTTGATCCAACGGCTCAGGTCCTTTCACCATTTCGCATTTCACAATTTCGTGAGTTGAAAGGTTAGAGAATTTCGTTCCTTTGACTTTCCAGTCAGTGAAATGTTAATTTGTGACCACGTGTCCTGCCTGAAGATGGACGGTCCTCCTGCTTTCGGGATTTTGTAAGCCCACTTATTCTTGCACTTTAAAGAACTTGCAAGTTATCCTGGATCCAATGATGGTCAGACCCCACACTTGGATCTAATGCTCGAGATCTATCCTCCATCTACGTGCACATCCTATTTGAATTCAGATCTGACAGTCATCGGGAATTCTAAATGGGATCCAATGATCACTGTCGCTTCTCCTCCTGATCTTACGCATCCTCTTGACTTGCAAGAATTTCTAAGTGTCAAAGGCCTTGACCTTTGATCCGCCTAAGATCCTGAGTACACTATCTCTCTTTGACCTTTGGCAATGAGTTAACCTCATCCTTGGTGCACACCTACGCACTACATGTGACTCTGCACTAATCCTCCTGAGCTTACATTGTTCCGTTTTTTCCATCGATGCACACTCTGATCATGCCATCAATGACAAGCACACTCTGCTTGTTCGCAGACTATCCTTGTTGTTGTTCTTTCCTGTAGTCATTCCATCATTGTTGTTGTACTTGCCATCAATGACAAGAATACGCTGCCTGTAAAACATGCCAATAGGTCAGCCTTGGGAGGATAGTTGCAGTCAAAGAAAAAGTACGTGCGAAAAGGGATTGACATCAAACATGGAAAATAAGGTACGATAACTTGATCTCTTGAACTTTGTATTCACATATGAGTAATGGGGGTTTAGGCCTGGGATGATGGTAAGAAATAATAATCTTTAGGTCATTTCTACATGCATGATAAAAACCCTTAGTGCTAGTCCGTAGGGGAGATTTACCCAACAAAAGAATTGGCAACCATACTGGGGATCTCTAGGGTTTTCTGGGATTGATTTCTTTGGTATTTTAAAAAAAATGGTTTCAGCCTTTACTTTTAAAGTTTCTGCAAAAGTCTGAGCTAACAAGGATTCTGGTCTTCCATACTAGTGGTCTCTTTTTCCTTGCTTAGCTGCATTTTTTTTTTACAAGAATCACAGAGATACACGTAGCCTATACAAGGCCTGCATGCGTGTACCCGCGCCCTACCTTCACACAGCCCGCGTGTACACACTAGTTGATGAAGTGTCAGTCACGTGTGTGAATTTAAAAATTTTTTTAGAGAGGAAGTCATCCTCTCCCCTATCAAGAGTGATCCTCCTCAAGGGTTTTCTGGATCTCATTCTGGTTTCTGTGTTTGCATTTTTGTAGCTTGGGTTTCATCTCAAATTGGTTTTGTTCTATGAAATTTTCCCTGCATTGTTATCATTTTTCTGGAAAAGTCATTTTCTGGGTCTTCAAGAGATTCTAGTTCTCAATACCAGTGGTCTCTTCCAGTGTTTGATTGCTTTTATTTTTATTTTTGAAGAGTTACATAAGTGCACGTAGCCTGCATAAGGTTTGCACACGTGTACACGCGCCCTGACTTTACACAGCTCGCGTGCACACGCTGGTTGTTGAACTGTCAGCCTCATGCCTGTTGAGAGAAACTTTTTGTTCAGGGAAAGGAATTCATCCTTTTTCTTATCAAGAGTTACACTCCTCAGGTTTCTTAGTCTCTGTCATAGCAGTCAGTAACTTAGGTTTGATCACAACAATATTTTTCTTTTTCATTAAGAAGTTTTCCTCAAAAATTTTCCTTTTATAGGGTTTTTAGACAAGTGTGAGAGTCCATTGTAATCTGCTTGTGTGTTATTTTTTGTGACTCTTTGTGATCTGTGATTAGGCCATAATTTTTTTGTGGTCTTTACTTGTCGGTATTTTTCCTTTATGCTTTTGCGAGCATTAAATAATAAAAAAATAATATTTTCACTGCTTTGTTTGATTGAGTAGTTAGTTGCATTGATAAACACGAAAAGTTTGCTTTCATAATTTCTTAGATTTTTACTTAGAACATAAGTAGATTCTAGTTGAGCGAAATTTTGTTTTGAGTTTGCTGTCCATAGATCTTAGAAAAAAAAATAGGTTCGAAAAGTTGGTTAAATATTTCATTTTGTTTCTAGCTTTCTGTTTATCTTTTCTTTTCGTCTCTCAAAACATCATTAGTTTCATTTTCATAATCCTTGAATTAAGACAAGCCATAAAATTAATGCTAAATCTAAAATTAATTAGACTTTTTATGTTTGTAGGGTCAACCAACTAGTTTAGGGTTAGGGCCTTGAATTAGGTTGGAGAGGAAACTCTTCAAGGCCATTGAAACAAACATTGGAGTCTGAGTTATTGAGTGTCCAAGTCCAATATCGTGAAAGTTATCTGGGACCCCCCTCTAACATGGGGGCTAAACATGAGGTTGCGTAAGGAAAGGTAGCGGAGATAACCCCTCCAAAGCCAGACCAAGCGTAGTGGAGAACACATATAGAGGGCTTGTCCTAGGATTTCATCGATTACATTTTCCATGAAGCTTCATGGATCTCAAATCCATTCGAGGTCCTCAGTTTTCTTCTGGACCACTTGATTTTGATACCCTTGACAAGTTTCAGGCTTGATACCCTGCTCTTTGTGGTCTACCCGACTATCGACTGTACCCACCTGGTGACTGTTCGCGCGCTGGAAAACTAATTGCCTATATTTCTAGGGACTTACACAGGTGACTGTGTGGGTATACTGTGGTACCTAGGACAAACATCGGGCCACTCTTTATAGTGTATACCTAGAGGGTGCTTCCGTATTCGAGTTTCACTTGCACCAGTAAGTTTCTCTAGTGTTGGTTGTTGTAATTGTTGTTTCAACTAGTCTAGTGATTGCTTGTTTTATCTCGTAGGGACTTTTTCTAGTGTCTATTGTTTTTTGAATGAATAGAAATCCCTAGTGTGTCTTTGATATTCTCACATAGTGGAGGATCACAAGCTCTGTCAGTCACGAAGGATTCTAGGCTTGCCACCGGTTACACTAGAGCCACCCCCACCGTCGCTAAGGTGAAAGCTAGACCAACAAGGGTCTTTTGAAGCAACTGGGGCACAGGAAACTGTGCCTGACCAACATCCGGAGGAACCAACTGTTGAATACCTCAGAGAAGAATCTCTTGGTCCTTACAACCCTCTAATCACTGATCTATTGGCACCCATCGTCGTACAAGTCCTACCTTACGAGCACCAGACAGTGCCACATGCAACAATGGAAACAAATGCTACCACTTTTGCCGAGAATCCTTCGATTCCCACCACGGTTGTCACTACAAGGGGTGTTCCACTCCTTAACCCACCATCACTGGTTTGAGCCACCATGGCCTCGAATGCCTCTGCTTCGAATAGTGGTCCAACCCCATCCTTGGCGGCGACCACTAATCCTTTCATACAGAGTGCGACAGGCCCTATGTTTTCATGTGGGATGCCCAGCTCAGTTACAAGCCCTGTACTTACCTTCTCCACTACATAGAATGTAGGTCTGGGGGCAGGGAGCTTTAACACTCCTCTGCTTGGGTCCATAGGGGGCACTTCAGGAGGTCATATCCTTCCTTCTTCCTTTTCACTCGGCGATGCTCACCAGCCACCTGCCGGACCAAACACACACCATAGTACGATAGGAGCAGGGAGTCAAGGAATATCTTCTCAAAGTATGTCAATAGGTTGGACATTGTTTTCCTTGTTTAGAGAATTTAGTAACAATGCTTTCTCATCAACTGCTTTTTTAATTGGCAACAATCTTGGTTATGGACAACCAAATCCTATGCAGGGTACTATTCATGGACAGGGGGCACACCCATGAATTCCTTCCACACCAGAACCTTGGAATACTTAGCAAGGACCAGTTCCCTTGTCAAGAATGTCGATTGGGGGAAACTCCTTTCACAACTAATGGAACCCCGGGAAGGGCACAGGACCTATGCCCATGGGATCAACATGGGGCGACCCTTCCCAAAGTCCTCCAAATGTAATGCAATCCCAACCATCTACGTCCTATTTTGGGAATCAACCAATGATGTCTCCTCAAACACATAATCCGTACGCTGGTCATGGCCATGGTTTCTACCAGAACTTTGGCCAACAACACAACTTTTCCTGGCAACCTGGTGCCATTCAAACTCCAGGCCCGTTTTTCCATGGTTATCACCAGCAACCAAAACTACCTTTCTTGGCAACCTTGCATTTTCCCGACTTAAAAAGGTTGTTCAATGACCCTATCTGTCACGATCTGCGTTGGCCCCCTATGCCGACGAAGTTGCCTTTGGACATACCTAAGTTTGAAGCCAAGCCTAATGAAGATCCAGGAGATCATGTGACTACCTTTCACCTTTGGTGCTCATCTAATTCGTTGAAAGATGAATTCGTTCAGTTGTGATTGTTTCAACACACTCTCATTGGGAGTGATGCGAAATGGTACATTGAGCTCGACCGCTCAAGATACTCTTTCTTCGGTGAATTGGCAAAGGATTTTCTAAACCAT
Organism: Picea sitchensis; assembly: GCA_010110895.2. Classification (NCBI taxonomy): domain Eukaryota; kingdom Viridiplantae; phylum Streptophyta; class Pinopsida; order Pinales; family Pinaceae; genus Picea; species Picea sitchensis. The sequence goes on from SNQJ01S0052493.1 coordinate 55,119, forward strand.
TTCCAATTACCTGTGAGATACGACACCAGTATAGAATTTCTGGCCAATTTCTCACAGACAAAGACAGGCCATATCTCATATCACATCCGAGAATGGAGATGCCGAAAGAGTTTAATTAAGGTGCTAGTCCCACCAACATTCCTGCTTGAGTGGTTCCTTAAGTCTTTGGTCCCCTAGTTATCCAAAAACGTTGCAATGTCGGGAGTGTTTTCCAAAGAATATTCCATCATGAGAGCTCAATAGCTTGATCTCATTTATTCTCAGTCTGGTCTACTATATGAAATCTTGCCAGATGCGCCACGCTCCATACTTGATAAAACCAGATAGAGAGCTGAACCACATGCCGATGGTATTGTTGGTTCAACACAAGCAAATCCCACTGAACAGCTGACAAACAATTACAACAACTGTCTATACAACACACAACATCTAGCCAGACTATTGTTCTGGTTGCTCCCCCTACCCAAACATCGGATGTACATAGTGTGCAATCGACAAATACAAAGGCCACCCAGTAGCCTGATGGAAAGAAAAAAAAATGTAAGAAGGGTAAGGGGGATAAGAAACCCACTAATAATGTTGGTGGGGGAAACACTGAGAAAAGAAAAGTGAATTATTTGTGTAACCTTTGCATGGAAGACCACCCGACTCATTAGTGCCCTCGACTTGTGAAGGCCCAAACGTTATTGTCACAGCAACAACCTGTTGTGTTAACGAACCCATTTCAACATGGGAAAAATTTAACCCAAGCCTCTACAAGCATAGAAGGGGGCAATCAAGGACCCCCTCCACCTACGAATAATCCAACTTCCACGAATGTGTATATGGTGAAAGGTGATGCCTTTATAATGACTAGAGAACATGACTACAGTAAGCCAAGTACCTCTAAGAAAAGTAAAGAAGATGAAATCCCATCTCTTCCTCTTCATATCGAAAAGACACTAGGAGAAACCATGACGCGCATCCCAAAAGGTGCGTTTAAAAAAGCTTCTCATAACCCAAATGCAAGGGCCGCCCAGAACTACTCTACGGTGGAGGATTTGTCTCAAACCCCTTGTGCAATGTTGGCTTTGGAAGTCCTCCAGAGCTACCCTTCCCAGAGAAAGGCTCTGTTATCTACTTTAGGATCTGTTGAGACTTGTAACCTGAGTACAATCATCCTTGATATGACTGAATTAAAACCTTGTCTTCCTTACCACATAGCATTCCATATAGTAGTGTCTTACACCACGAAATTTTTTACTTGTAACATCTTTCGCACGGTGGTTGATGAGGGTGCCTCAACATGTGTAATGTATTTGGCGTGTTAGGAGGCCATTGGCCAGCCTGCTTTGTCTCCATCACCTAATCTTCTCACTACTTTCGACGGTCATTCTTTCTGGACACATGGCATCATCCCTTCTTTCCCAATGCAGCTAGGGGGGGAAATTGTGTGTGTCAAAGTCGAGGTAGTTGATGCATCACTCGACTACAATCTTTTGTTAGGAAGGAGTTGGACCTATGCCATGCAAGTAGTGGTCACGACAGTTTTTTGGGTCTTTTTGTTTCCACACAAAGGCTGGATCGTGACCATTGATCAGTTGTATTTCTCCCATTCTGACCCTTCATTGGGGGTATCTGCGGTCCCAATGATTGATAATCCTCAACCCGGCATAGTCAACATAGGAGTTGGTTTGTGCCCACCTTTGATGGGTACATTTGATTATCCACCTCCTCAGGGTGATGTGAAGTTCATATCAGAACACCATAAGGTTGATATTTTCCAGGTTTCGTCATTTCGCATGAATTACTTCAACGATCCATGGATTATTCCTCCCCCATCAGCCACGATGGAAGGGACAGGGCACCACGACATGTCCATGCCCTTTTCTATGATAGAAATAGTGTACTCTTTAGTCCAACAAGCTTCTGTCGATCTTGATCCAACTCCTGCACAAGAGTTAGATCCGACTTTAGAGCCTATTTGGGCTCAATGTTCCCTCGTTGATACAGAATCTTTAGACTTAGCCTTTCCCTCTGATGAAGCAATCATTGAGGCAATGACTAGTCTGGACAAACCCTAGGAGGATCTTCATCATAGATCTTACCTCCTCCTAGAGTTAAGCAGAATTGAAGTAGGGGAATTTACTTTGACTATGACTGAAGATAGGTCTTGTCCTATCAATCCTTTGGCTACACATGTTGTTTATGCCAATGGTAATATGGAAAGTATCACTGAAACGATACCTATAAAACTCTCCAGAACCCCTAGCATCATAGACAATGTTTCCGTTAGAGCATATTGCTCCCTCGAGGAGATGCCAGACATCGACCCACAAAGGGTCGATCATGAGCTAACTTTGTTGTTTTTCAAGATCACTTTGAGATCCGAAAGCAACATCCAGTGAGACTGCATTTATGATTTTCGATCTCATCCAAATTAACTGATAAAAGTAACCTCTACAGGTCTTCTTGTAAGCCCTTTTTAGACCCTCTAAATATGAAAAGCTTTCCGAGTGATCTTGTGGCCTTACACACTCGTTAAAATGAAATTTGAAGTCACGTCTGTCCGACAGTAGTTTACCCCTTTTTCATTCCGGATGGTCAACTGTATGAACAAAGGTATACTCTAGGAGCTCTAGTCCCTTAGAAGAGTATTCTTAGGTATGATTTTAACCCTTTTTTCTGGCCTGAGGAACTAAATTTATGAAAAAGGAACCCCCACGGAGTCCATAGTTAAGCTCTTTTCAGACTCCCTAAAATTGAAAAGATTGTCGAGTGACCTTATTCTTTCACACTTGTTAAACTGGTCCAGAAGAACTTTCTTGATGGAGTCCATAGTTAAGCTTTTTTCAGACTCCTTAAAAATGAAAAAATTGCTAACTAATCTTGTCTTTATCACACTCGTTAAAATGGCTTTGAATAAACGTCTTTTTGGTGCTAATTTACCCCTTTTTTGAACTGACTAGACTACCTTTGAAAAAGGTACCACAGTGGAGTCTGATTTTATGTTTTTTCAGACTCTCTAAACATGAAAAATGACCAAGCTTACCTTCTCTGGGCTCGTTAAACTTACATTGAAGGACGTTATCATTGTGCGTTGTTAACCGCTTTTGCATTCCTACATTTTTGACCTAAATGTTGGCTCCATGTTGCTCTCAACTAACCCATCTAAAGCATGCCTTATAATGCAAGCCTTGTAGCACTTTGCCTTTGCGTCTTGACCCCTTGACCCCCGAAGGGATTTTTCCGAGCATGAACATCAGTTTGGTCCTTGTGCCTAGAACTCGTATGTTTGCAACACTCGTTCCCCCTTTGTAACGTAGCATTCTTTATTCTTTTTCAAGCTTTTCACAATTATTGAAAAAGATAAAAAAATCAAATATACCCCAAAAAGAGGAAGGGAAAAGTATTTTCTTTTTATTGGCAGCACAATGAGTCGCCCTTGGACAAAGTACATCCTTTCGTTTGTTCGTCAAGCCCTGGGGTTTACTATGACCTTAGGAAGTTGTTCTCACTACATACAAGCTATGTCCTCCTCTGTTTGGTTATTCTTCCAAACATATGGAGAGTTTGCATTGCCTCCTGCATCGTGAACTTATGTCAATGCCATGCTACCTGAGTCTCATCATTTGTCGTGCTATTGTCCAAGGGAATTTTTACCAAGCCTGAGTCGGCCCCTCTGCAACTTGTCTCTTGCCCTGATGCTCGTCCATCCCGAAAGTCCAATCAAGTCTTTGTTCAAAATCAATGAAGCCTTCAGTCTAATCATTAAAGATCCTCTAATCCAAGCCCTACGAGCCGTCAAAGACCTCTAGGTATTGAATTCGTACACTCATATTACACTCCTACCCTAGTTTTGAAGATTTTTGAAGTTGTTCTTCGAGCTCTCATGCCATTATCTCCAGCTATCAGGTCATATTAGCTTTTGGAAGGTGGATACTATAAATGTATATCTTTTGATTTCGAGATGTAGATCTGTTGTGTATTTCTCATGGATACACTTTATATAGTTATATGACATGGATCTACAGTGTATTTGATTGGTATCCATTATTTTATTCCGAGCATGGGTATGCCCACCTCGGTCAAACAATTGTTATTTTGCATATGGCACCTCTCAAATTCTGGTTCCTAGGCTCACTGGTTCGGTACGTCGGTAAATATTGGTAATGTATTTCAGCCATCAGATGCTCTTCTGACCTCACACATTAGGGGGCATCTGTTATAACCCTGATTTGCACAATACATGCTTACCTGGTATTAGGCCATCTCATAGCCCTTCTTTGCCAAGCCATCACTAAACAACTCTTCTTAAAAACTCCATTTTTAAAGGCTCACGTGCCCTACTCCATTACTACACGTGTGTACACACTGGCTGACTCACTACAGCCCGCATGTACCTACAAAAGCACAAAAAAAGGAAATTTGTTGACGGAACACACAACTTTGGGAAAGTTAACTAAACCTTTCGGCCATGCATGGCTAGTCACTCGACCAAATACCTATCTCCTTATAGCGTATAAAAGAAGGGGTAGGGGTCCCATTTGAAAGGAGGAAAATCATAGTAGAGAAACTATACCCAAATTGGCATTCCCTTTGTCCCAACTTTTTAGCTATCCTTATGCAAAGAGAAATATAGAGCAAAGCAGTTAGAAGACAAGGAAAGAAGAGCCCAGGACCAAGATCGAGGAGCAGTGGCCGGCTTTATCATTGTAAGGTATCATTGTAAAGTTAATAAAAGAATTCCTTTTCCCATCCCACCATATGACATTGTCATTTGTTTGAATATTGATTGTATGAATGATTAAATATCTAACCTGTTAATCATAGATCCAATGCATGTGGAGTTTTTTTTTGTTTGTCTTTTGTGAATGCAGGTCATCCTTGGGAGGAGAGTTGTAGTCAAAGAACAATCGCGTGCGAAAAGGGATCGACGTCAAACATGGAAAATAAGGTACGGTAACTTGATCTCTTGAAATTTGTATTCACATATGAGTAATGGGGGTTTAGGCCTGGGATGATGGTAAGAAGTAATAATCTTTAGGTCATTTATGCGTGCATGACAAAAACCCTTAGTGATAGTATGTAGGGGAGATTTACCCATCAACAATATGTCTGCTACTGAACATCCACAGATAGAAAAGCTTGCTTCCCTAAAGCAAGAAAAGGAGACATTTAGACAGGAAGCGCTAAATTACAAAGCCAAAGTGTTGTAGCTAGAAAAGGAAAAAGAAACTTGCTCACAAGGACAAAAATAAGTATTGGACAAGGTTGTAGTTGTACCTGGTATAGTAGGAGCTGATTCAAACATTGAAAGTATCTCCAAGATATTTCCCAAGTAAGCTTGAATACTGGATAAATCAAGAGCCTTAAGGGGATCATAGAAAAGCTGTAGCAAGACATGAAAATGAAGAATGAAAAGATGGCCCAAGTCCAAAAGGAAAATCAAGATTTCCAAGAAAGGGTGAACAAGTTGAAGACGAGGTTGAAAGGTAAAGTACTTTTGCAAGGCGCTAAACATGTAATTTGGGATGCTATTTCTATTGAAGCTACCAAGTTCAGGGTGTACTTGAATTTTATAAATGACAAAGACAACATGGCTATCACTACCTGAAGTAGGTGTACTGTTGTAAATGAGACACTGGAAAAAAAATCCTCAGAATGGGCCCAGAATGCTATAAATTTGTTAAATGTCATTCCCGTTGTTGAACTTCATACCATTGGGGTCAAGGACATAACTTCACTGATCATTTGGGCCAGGAGGATCATTGTGAAGCACAAATTACTCAAGTCAGTTCAAACCAAAGCCGTACAGATGGAACCGAGTATACAAGAATTTAAGGATACATTTGAACAATTGTTTATCAAGGGCCTCCCACCATTTTGGGATGGAAAAGGGAAATTATATGATCAAGGGGAATATAATTCTCTCCTCACCCAGTGCATAATGGATCATTCCAAATTTGAAGGCCTGGAGGAGAACCTAAAGGGACCAAGTTTGGTGGAATATTTGGCCACAGACTTTGAAATTTTAAATCAGTTTAAGACAGTAAAGATTGGGTTGTCGAATATGAATTATGCTACTTGCTTCGACTTGGAGATCCCGATAAAATAAATGATGGATTACGAGATTCCTTATGAATCATAGTGGAAGGAGATCATGTGGCTAGGAAAGATGAAATGCACCTTTCCAAGAGCCCATAAGTAGCCTCCAAGTGTCACCAGAATGGCGAGTTCGACTGGAGATCATAGAAATACAGATAGCGAGGACAAAGGGCGACCAGTAAGATAAATCAACCATTAATTTATGAGATTTTTTTTGTTTAATCATTGTAAATCAGTTCGCATGTCGAGACTGTCAGTTGGAATTATTGTAGTCAATTTTAGAAGCTGAAATGTTTTAGTTTCAGCCATTGTAATCGGATTGTATAAGTACTAGAAATTCTGAATGAATTAATGTTGGCAAAAGTGCAAGGGCACCTTTTTGGTTCTTTTGAAATCTATTGTAACTTTCTGAAGCTGAATTGAATATATATGAAGAATCTTTTGAAGTATCTATGAAAATATTCTAATGGTGGCGATATGAGTTTTGACCTCCTCCATTGTATGTAGTTCCTGTGTTCTTTAATTCCATTTACATTTTCTTCCATTTAAATTGTAGAGTTAAAAGCCCATAATTCATCTTGTGATGCTCTCGTCTTAAGCAATTTAAATTGTATGTATTTCCTCTTAGCGAATTCAGAATTCATTTCAGTAATTCTCTGATGCAGTTATATGTTTTCTCCTTCTTCCTACACTCTGCTTAAATTCAATTTATAACTTAGATTCATTTATGTTATAACCCTAAATTGCACCAGACATGCATACCTAGCATCAGGCCATCTTAATTGCTATCTTTTCCAAGCCATCATTGAACAAATCTTCTAAAAACCATTATTTTGAAGATGTATGCACCCTACACCACTACTGCTCATGTACACATGCTAGTTGCACCACTACAGCTCACGTACACTCACAAAAGGCACGAAAAATAAAATGTTGCAAAGGGATATAGGTTTTCGAGTAGTTACCTAACCATTTGACCATCCATAGCAAGTCACCCAACTGTTACTATATTTTTTGGACTATAAAATAAGGTGTTGGGGTCCCATTTCAGTATTCCCCCCTTGCCCCAATATTTTGCAACCACATTGTGAGTTTGAGCCAGAATTCCTTTTTCATCCCTTTCTCCCCCATTGCAAACCCTTTCTATTTCCCTTGAGTTAAATGAAGAGGATAAGAATACGTGGAAGTAGTTGGTGCACAGTGAAGAGGAGCCTAAGACCGAGTTCGAGGAGCAGTTGTCGGTTTCATATTGTAATCGACTTTGTGAGATTAATATAAAGAAATACTTTTTTGTCCTGCCAAATGATGTCTTCAATATTTGTGGTTTGTTTACATGTTTGTTTTGATATCTAAACCACTAATCCATATATAGAATGCATTCTTGTAGTTTCTTGTTTTTCTTTTGATGAATGAAGGTCGGCCTTGGGAGGAGACTTGCAGTCAAGAAACAACCGAGCGCAAAGGGATCGACACCGGACATGGAGTTTAAGGTAGGACTACTGGATCCCTATACTTTGTTTTTTATGTATGATTGTGGGTAATTTCAGGATAGTTGTTAAAAGTAGGAGACTTTAGACGGTTATCTCTGCCTGCACTTTAGAACCTGTGTAGTCTGTAGGGTGTTTTCCCACTTACATCAGAATTGGCAACCATACTGGGGAAATATCTAGGGTTTTTGGGGATATTATTTTGGGTGCTTTAATTGGTTTAATTTCCTTTTTTGAGTTTCTGTAAGTGTCTGAGTCTTTAAGGGATTTTGGTCTTCCATACCAGTACTCCCTGCCTTGTCAGCTTGACTATTATTTTCTTTTTTTTGAAAGGTACAGAGGTGTACGCGACCTATAGTGGGCCTACACCCATACATATTTTACCTACCTTTGGATAGACCACATGCATACACAGGCTGTTGAAGTGTCAGTAGCGTGCGTGTGTTGAGAAAATATTTTTTAATGAAGAGGCAGTCATCCTCTTCCCTGTCAAAAGTCATACTTCTCAGGGGTTTTCTTGATCTAGTCCTGGTCTCTATTATAGCAGTCTGTATCCTAGGTATGACCTCAGTATAGCTTTTCTTTTATCAAATATTTCTTGTGTTTTATTTATTAGGGTTTTTTAGACAAGTTTGTGAGTCTGTTCTGATCTGCATGTTTGGTATTTTCAGTGACTCCCTATGATCTGCAGTGGACCAGAAGTCATTTCTTGGTTTTGTCTTGCCTTCATTTTTCCCTTTTTTTCTTTAGAATAAAAGAAGAGAATTCATTTTCATATTTCTTGTTTTGAAGCATAAAACAATAAAGAAAAAGGTTTTTCATTTCTTTGTTTGGTGAAAGTAGATTAGGTTAGTTGTTTCATTTATCAAGGAAAAAAAGGTTTTCTTAAGTTCTTTATTCGAATACTTGGGACATTAAGTAGCTCGTAGTCAAGTGAAATATTGTTTTAGGTTTTTCTTTTCAAAGATCTGAGAAAAGTAGTTATGAAAAGTTTGCTTAAAGAGTTTAAATTGGCAAATGTTTATTTGTGAATAAGAAGTAGTGTGTTTTCAGTTTCATTCTATGCTCTTCTATTTCGTCTCTTGAAGATAATCACTGGTTTCATTTCTGTTCCCTTTGACTTAATACAGCCAATAAAATTAACACTTAATATAAAAGTTATTAGACTTTGTGCTTGTAGGGTCCATCAATTTAGTCTAGGCTAGAGCCTTGATTTAGGATTGGAGAGGAAACTCTTCAAGGCTACAAAAACAAACATAAGAGTCTGTGATAGGGAGTGCTTAAAAGTCAAGTAACCATGAAAGTTATCCAGGACCCCCCTCTAACACAGAGGCTAAACACGAGGTCGCATGTGGAAAGGTAGCGGAGATAACCCCTCCAAATCCAGACCAAGCATTGTGGGGAACCCATATTAAGGGCTTATCTTGGGATTCCGTTGATCGCATTTTCCATGGAGCTTCGTGGGTCTCCAATCCATTTGAGGTCCTCAGTCGTCTTCCGAAACACTTTCTTTTGATACCCTACTCATTGCGGTCCACCCAACTGTCGACTGTACCTACCTAGAGACTATTCACGCACTAGCAACCAAGTTGCCTTTATCTTAGTGACTTACACAGGTGATTGCAGGGGTATACCGCGGTACCTAGGGAAGACATTGGGCCACTCTTTGTAGAGTATACTCGAAGGGTGCTTCCATTTTCGATTTTCACTTGCACCGGTAAGCTGCTCTAGTGTTGGCTGGTGTAACTATTCTTCCAACTAGCTAGTGATCTACTTGTCTTATCTCATAGGAGATTTTTCTAGTGTGTGCTGGTTTTTAACGTTAATAAGGGCCCTAGTGTGTCATTGATCTTCTCCCATAGTGGAGTATCAAGAGCTCCGACAGTCGCGAAGGCTTCTTGGCCTACCGTCGGTTAATCTGGAGCCACCCCCACCACCGCTAAGGTGAAAACACGACCAACAAGGGTATTGTGACGCGACCGGGCCACATGAAACTATGCCCGACCCATCTTCGAGAGGAGAAAATTTGATTCCAGAGGAACCAACCATTTATGACCTTGGAGCAAAATCTCTTAGTCCATATAAGCCTCCAATCACTGATATATCAGTGCCCGTCATCATATAGGTTAACCCGTACGAGCGTCAGGTAGTGTCACAAGAGGGGATGGAAAACAATGATGCGACTTCTTCAGGGAATTTTCATATTCCCTCTACGACTGTCATTACAGGCGGTGTTTCGCCTCCTAACCAACCGTCATTTGTTCGGACCACTATGGTATTGACCGCCTCTACCTCAGGCAATGGTCTAATTTCATATATGGCGGTGATCATCGCTCCTTTCACCCAGAGTGCGACAGGCCCTCCGTTCTCATACAGGATGCCTGGATTTGATACAAACTCTATCCTTTCCTACTCTACTCTACAGAATTTAGGTTTGGGGGCAGGGATCTCGAACGCTCCTCTGTAAGAATCCATGGGGGACACTTCAGCTCCCTATAATGCTTTCCCTTATGGAGGGGGTCATATACCTCCTTCGTCCCCTTAGCTCGACGATGCTCACCGACAATCCTCTGAGCCGAACATAAACTATAGTTCGTTTGGAGCAGGTAGTCAAGGACTTCCTTCTTATAGCATGTAGGTTGGTTCAACTTCATTCTCTTTGTTTGGTGGATTTGGTAACAACGCATTCTCATTAGCTTCCACCTCGACCAGGGGCAACCCCAGTTATGGACAACAAAATCCTATGTAGGGTACTATTCCTACAAAGCGGGCAAACTCATGAATTCCTTCCTCACAAGGACCTTGGAATTCATGGTAGGGATAAGTTCTCTTGTCAGGGATGCCGACCGGGGGAAACCCCTTCCATAGCCAATGGAACCCTAGGCAAGGCTCAAGACCTATGCCTGTCGGATCGGTAGGGGGGAAACCCTTCCCAAAATCCTTGGAATACAACGCAAGCCCAACCTTCCACATCCTACTACGGGAGTCAGTCAATGACGTCTCAATAAGAACAAAATTTGTACACTGGTCACAGCCATGGTTTTTACCATAACCCTGGCCAGCAACCTAACTTTTCCTGGCAACTTGGTGCCAGCCAAACTCCAGGATCCTTTTTCCCTAGTTATAACCAACAACCCAAACTTCTGTTTCTGGCAACTTTTCATTTGCCATACTTGTCAAGGTTACTAAATGACCCCATCTGTCATGATCCACATTGGTCTCCTATGTCAACCAAGTTTCCTTTGGACATTCCAAAGTTCTAAGCTAAGCCTAATGAAGATCCAGGTGATCATGTGAATACCTTCCATCTATGGTGCTTGTCCAACTCATTGAGAGACGACTCCATACTGCTGCATTTGCTTCAATTCACTCTCATCAGGAGTGTTGTGAAATGGTACATTGAGCTTGACCGTTTGAGATACTCTTCCTTTGGTGAATTGGCTATGGATTTCTTAAACCATTTTCAATTACCTGTGAGACATGACACCGACACCGAATTGCTGACCAATTTTGAGAAGACAAAGGCAGACCATATCTCAAATCACATCCAAGAATGGAGATACTGGAAGATTTTGATAAAAGTACCAGTCCCACCAGCATTCCTTCTTGAGTGGTTCCTTAAGTCTTTGTTACCTCAGTTATCCAAAGATGTCACAATGTCGAGGGTCTTTTTAGAATAAGAAGTGATAATGAGAGATCAATAGCTAGATATGATTTACTCTTAGTTTAGTTTACTTTAAGAATTTTTTCCAGATGCACCGTGGTAAATACTTGACAAGACCAGACAGAGATTTGGACCACATGCCGACGGTATTATTGGTTCAGTGCAAATGAAGCCCACTGATCAACTGACAAATCAATTGCAACAATTGTCAATACAGTAGACAGTGGCCAACCAAACTATAGGTTCAGATGCTCCCCCTACTCAAATGTCAAATGTACACAGTGTGCAATTGTCAAACCCGAAGGCCACCCAACAAACTTATAGAAAGAAGAAACAATGAAAGAAGGGTAAGGGGAATAAGAAACCTACCAATAATGTTGGTGGGGGAAACACAAAAAAGAAGAAGTCTAAGTATCTATGTAACCTTTGCACGAAATACCGTCCGACTCACCTATGCCCTTGGCTTGCGAAGGCCCAAAAGTTATTGGCATAGCAGCAACCTGTTGTGTTAACAAACCCATTTCTACATGGGAAAAATTTAACTCAAGCCTCTTTGAGCGTGGATGGGGATAGTCAAGGACCCCCTTCGTGTTTGAGTAATACTTCATCTGTGAATGTGTATATGTTGAAAGGTGATGCCCACATAGCAACTAGGACACATGACTATAGTATGCCAAACACCTCCAAGAAGGGTAAAGAAGCCGAAAACCCACCTCTTCCTCTCCATATTGAGAAGATGTTGGGAAAAACAATGATACACATCCCGAAAGGTGTGTTCAAGAAAGCTTCTCACAATCCAAACAAAAGTGCCACCCATAAATACTTTGTAGTGGAGGATTTGTCTCAAACCCCTTGTGCAATGTCCTCTCTGAAGGTCCTCCAAATATGCCCTTCCCAGAGAAAGGATTTGTTAGCTTCCTTAGGATCTGCTGAGACTTGTAATCCTAGAATGATCATGCTTGATACGACCGACTTAAAACCTCGTCTCCCCTACCACATGGTGTTTCAGATAGTAGTGTCTTACACCATGAAAAAATTTACCTGGAACATTTTCCACACAGTGGTTGATGAGGGTACCTTGACATGCATGATGTCGTTGGCATGTTGGAAGGCCATTGGCCAACCCGTTTTGTCTCTGTCACCTACTCTTATTATCGTGTTCGACAGTCGTTCATTCCGACCACATGGAATCATCCCCTCTTTCCACGTGCAGTTAGGGGGAAGACCGTGTGCGTCGATGTTGAGGTGGTCAATGCATCTCTCAACTACAATATCTTGTTAGGAAGGAGTTGGACCTATTTTATGCAAACAGTGGTCGCTACATTTTTTTGGGTCTTGTTGTTTCCACACGAGGGTCGGATCGTGTCCATTGATCAATTGTCCTTCTCTCATCCTGAATCTTCATCGAGGGCATCCATGGTCCCGATGATTGATAACCCTTAGCCCAAAATCATCAATGTAGGGGTTGGTTTGTGACCACCTTTGATGGGTAATTTCAATTACCCTCCTCCAACTAGCAATGTCAATTACATATCGGCAGTCCCTGACTAGCCTAGGGCTGAAATTTTTCAAATATCGCCATTTCGTATGACTTACTTTGATGATCCATGGAATCTTGCTTTCCCATCAGCCATGAAAGGGATAGGGCACCATGGCATGTCCATTCCTTTGTCCATGACAAAGGTTGCATACTCTATATTCCAACGAGCTTCCATCGATCTCGTTCTGACTCCTGCACATGAGTTAGATCTGGTTCTCGAGCCTATTTGGGCTCAAGGTTCCCTCACCTATACTGATTCTTTATACTTAGTATTTCCCTCAGACGAGGTGATTATTGAGGCAATGATTAGTCTAGACAAACCCTAGGATGATCTCCATCATAGATCGTATTTCCTCCCAGAGTTAAGAAGAATGGAAGCAGGTGAATTCACTTTGACTATGACTAGAGATAGGTCTTGTCCTCTCAATTCTTTGGCTACAAATGCAATTTACGTTGAAGGAAATATGGAAACCATCACTAAAACCATACCCATTGATATCTCCAGAACCCCTCGCATCATGGAGAATGTCTTCGTCAGAGCAGACTGCTCCCCCAAGGAGATTCGAATCTACACGGATTTATTTAAGGAATTCCGCGATGTGTTTGCATGGTATTACGAGGAAATGCCAGGCATAGATATAAGAATCATTGAACATGAAATCATGACATATCCTAATGTTAAGTCAGTCTAGCAGAAGATTCATCCAGTTAATCCTAAGAAAGCAATAGTTATTAAGGATGAAGTAGAGAAACTGCTCAAAGGAGGTTTTATCTTCCCTGTCCAATTGACTCAATGGGTGTCAAATCCCGTTCTAGTTGACAAAAAATAGGGTATGATTTGCATATGTATGGACTTCCATGATTTGAACAAGGCCTGTCCAAAGGATAATTTCCCCATGCCATTTATTGACCATATAGTCGATGAATGCATAGGTTGCGAGGCCTTTTCTTTCATGGATGGTTTTTTGGGATATAAGCAGATACAGATCAAACCCGAACACCAACACAAAACTACTTTCATTTGTTCGTGGGGTATATTCTCTTATCGAAAGATGCCTTTTGGTCTGAAAAATGTTGGAGCTACCTTTCAACGGGCCATGTCTTTTTCTTTCCACGATCTCAAACACATAGTCGAGGATTATCTTGATGATTTAACATCATGATCTCATAAGAGATTTGATCATCCCACATACATCCGACTTATCTTTGAGCGATGTTTCTACTATCGGATCCGCTTGATTCCAAACAAATTCATTTTTTACGTGACGTCGGGTCATCTGCTAGGTTTCATAGTTTCGACAACAGGGATCATGGTCGATCCTCTCAAGGTTGATGCGATAGTTCAATTGCCTCCCTCGTGAATAGTCCCTCGTCTTCAGAGTTTACAAGGAAAAGCGAACTTTTTACGGCGTTTCATTGCAAACTATGCCGAGATCATAAAGGGTTTCATGCGTTTACTAAAGAGGGACGTTCCTTTTCATTGGGGTGAAGCTGCTCAGTGCTCTTTCAAAGCATTGAAACGTGCCCTCACGTCTTCCCCTCTGCTTCAACAACCTAGTTATAATAAATATTTATTATTGTACTTGGCTACAACAGAGTCGAACATCGGTATGGTCTTGGTTCAGGAGGATGATTTTCTTGAAGAATATGTGATTTATTACCTGAGCCGAGGCTTGGTTGGACCGAAACTCAATTATTCCCACGTTGAAAAACTTGTGTTGGCAGCAGTTCATGTTGTCTAACATTTCTGTCATTATATCTTGTTTCACAAGACCACCATCATTGCCGTTGTGAATTCGTTTCAATACGTGTTGACACAACGTGTAATCGGAAAAAAGATCAGTAGATGGATAGTTATCCTCTAGGAATTTGATGTAGATTTTGTTTTGGCAAAGCCCAAAAAGTCGTTGGTCTTTGTTGAACTCATCTTGTAACTTTCAGTCAAGTCAGGTGATGTTATGCCCGAAGAGTCACCTATTAAAGGAGACATGTTTTTTATCGTATCTTCAGACCCTTGGTATGGAGATATAATGGTCTATCTCTAGACTTTGAAGTGTCTCGCCTCTGCTTCTCATGATGAGCATCACTGTATATGCCATCAGGCCAAGAACTATCTCATACTTGAGGACACTTTGTATCGTCAAGGTGTAGACTGAATCCTTCACCGATGTCTCACTCATGAAGAAGAAGAAAACATGCTTAACGAATGCCACACCGAAGCATGTGGTGGTCATTTTTCTGGGTTGGCCACAACCTAAAAGATTCTACAAGCTGGTTACTTTTGGCTGACATTAATCAAATATTGTGTTGAATCGGTCAAGAAGTGACACCTGTGTTAGATCTCTCTCAGAATATGAGGGCACACCCCGCTCCCATGTTTACTGCCATCACAGTTGGTCCCTTCACTACGTGGGGAATTGATTACACTACTGCAACCCCCCTTCAGCAAGGGGGCACCGTTATATCATCGTAGAAGTAGACTACTTCACGAAGTCGGTCGAGGCTATGCCAACATTCAAATATGATGGCGAGACATCAGCTCTCTTTTTTGTTAACCAAATAATAGAAAGGTTCGACGTCCCGAGAGAGATTGTCATTGATCATGGAAGTCACTTTCAAAATAAAATGATGTCCGAGTTAACGTTAAATCTTGGGTTGAGGCAAGAACATTCATCACCCTACTACCCACAAGCAAATGGTCCGGTGGAAGCTATGAATAAATCTCTTAAGACTATTCTCCAACGAATGATCAATTTGGCCAAATCAAATTGACATTTGATGTTGTACTCGGCATTATGGGCCTACCGAATGTCTGTTAATACTGCAACCAATTTCTCACCTTTTCAACTCGTTTATGGGCTGTAAGTAGTTTTTCCAATAGAGTGCCAGATCCTGTCTCTAAAGTTGGCAGTACAGTTATTGCCAGACACTTCACTGCTTGAAGAGAATTTATTAAATCTAGAGCAACTCGATGAGCAGCATCGTGATGCAACCTTGGCTAACGAGGCTCGCAAAAAAAAATCAATTGTCAGTATGATCAGTCTGCTCACGCTAGGATTTTCTCTAAAGGCGACCTTGTCCTGGTCTACAACCAAGATAAGGACCCCCTGGGGCAAGGCAAGTTCAAACCCATGTGGTTCAGAACTTTCATCGTGAAGGAGGTTCTAAAGAAGGGAGATTATCGTCTGGTGGACTTTGAGGGAAATGCTTTGGAAAATCCTAAAAATGGGCTCTACCTCAAGAAGTATTACTCATAGGTTGTTCGCCTTGGGTGATTTCTTGTGCATATGTATAGTATTTTTATAGTTAGTTTTTATCTTTTTGGTTTTATGGACATGTCATTTTTGATATCATATTTTTCACTGTGGTAGATGTCAAGTGAATCAGAGATGTTCGTTGGGTTTGTGGATGGTGCTAGCCGACACACTCGGAGGCTTGCTTCCGCGGCTTTGGTGATTTTTATGCCTCAGGTCCAGTTGCTATCTTCAGGAGGTATCTTTTTAGGCGACACCACAAACAATGTTTCCAAATATAGTGCATTTGTAGAGTTGCTTCATGACACTTTGTCACATGGTATATCTCACCTCCGGGTCTACTTAGACGCTCAGTTGGTTGTATCCCAATTAAATGGGGTTCACCATGTTCACGATCCTACTCTACACCAACGGTTCCTTAGGGTACGTCTCTTAGAACAAAGCTTTGATTACATTATGTATATCCATTTTCCTAAGAGATTGAATCAAGCCACAGATACTCTAGTTAATCATGTATTATATTGGCATATTGCACACATGTAAGAAAAAGCACACACACACACACATGTAAATACAATTGTAAATAAATGAAATCCATAAGACATAAAAAGATGTAAGTATGCAAATATATATCGAAAAACATCAGAGTACACAGGTGGGCACAAGTGCCTCAAAAATATAGGTCCGACAAGAGTCACGGGGCTTATGCCCTAAAAAATATACAAAAGTTTCCCTCGACATGTAAGTAGTCCAACCTGACTAAGGGAGGGGCATGTTTTCCCTGCCATAGTGAAAAACGACATTTGACAAATGCCAGAAGAGTTGGACACAGGTTCGTGGTACCCCAACTACGTGAGTTTGCATCGATGGTGGGAGAACCTCGATGTATGCCATAGGGACTATACGAGTGAGCGTAGTGAGGTTCCTCTCAACCCGTCTCAACACTCTATTAGCCTCTTCGGTTGGAGGAACCCTTGTTGTTGCTGCTGGTCCAGTGGCTACGGATGGTCTTGCCTTTGGTCGAGGACGTCTCCTGGTCCTTGAGAAGTCTGTTGGATGCACTAGTCCCACATCTGTACATATTAAATACATAGTTGTCACGTACTTTGATACACATAAAAATGATATATATAAAAAGAAATAAAAATTAAATAACTTTGAAAAAAAACATACCTAGATCTCCTCGTTCTACTCTGGGAGGTATGGGAATATCAGGATCCTTGGAGAAATTGATCCCAGCATAGGGGTAGTCCTCTATAGTCGAAATCTGCCGAGACCACCAGTCAAAAAATTTATCATCGAAGGCCTCGTTGGTCCTCCCTCCCCCCTGTCGTGGCAACAACATCGCCCATCTACATAATGTTGGGGAAGAGGCCACGTGCCCTCGTATCATCTCTCAAGGACTGAGACTACGTACCCTCTCAAAGAAGAAAGAGCATAGAACGGTCTCGAACCCAAAGTTTCTGTGTTCCCACACATGAAACTTTGTCAGTTGTCTCTTCATGCATGTCAACATGGTTGTGCTCCAGTCGAAAACTTATGCATTTAAGAACTGAACAACACAATGCATGTGTGCCCGAGATGCCTGATGTAAGGCCACGAATCTAGTGATCTCCCCAATGAGTAAAACTATCACTTTCAGTGATAGGTTTGAAATCTTGTGGATCGGCACCTGAGAACCCACTTTATCTGTACCAGATTCGCAATGGAGTCCAATCAACTCCTCTATGTTGTGAGGCCCGGGGGGAAAAGTACGTAAGTTGACTGGGTGTTGTTGGGTATTCTACCCTATGGACTAATAAGCTAGGGCTCTAAACTTATACGCAGATCATGACCCTCAAGATTTAACTTTTAACCTTCTACCCAAAATCTCAATCCCTTTTCTCAGGCAAACAAGTGAAGAATAAACCAACCTTTTTCCGACGGTTGAAGTAGATCCTCCGTTGAGTTGTTGTCTCCTTGCTGCTACTGCTCCTTCCACAAAGCTTCCTACAATCAAGACAATACTATGCATGCATGCTACTGATCTACTAGGGGGTTAGAGATAAAACATAAATCAAATAACATAGATGAGACTCATGTATTCGGGACGGGAAAAGTATCTTTTCATTAACTTCAATGGCTTTGGCTAGGAAGAGGCATGAGTTGGCCTGATGCCAGGTAAGCAGGGATAGTGCAATTTAGGGTTATAACAGATGCCCCCTAATGTGTGAGGTCAGAAGAGCATCTGATGGCCAAAATACATCACCAATTCTTTACAAATCTGTACTGATATGCTGAATAAGTGAGCCCAGGAATCAGGAATCAGGAAGTGCCGTCTGCAAAAAATATCAAATGTCTCACCGAGGCGGGCATACCCATGCTCAGGATAAAATAGAACGCATGGATACCAATCAAATACACTGTAGATCCATGTCATATAACTATAGAGAGTAGCCGCGAACAATACACAGCGGAGCTACATCTCAAAATCAGAAAGATATACAAAGAAAGTATCCATCTCTCAGAAGCTGATTTGGCCTGATGGCTATGCTTCAGAGCTCGAGCAACAACTTCAAAATCTTCTAAACTCGGGTAGGAGTGTAATATGAGTATGCGACTGCACTACCCAGAGATCTTCGACGGATCGTCGGTTTTGGACTTGATAATCTTGATGATCGGACTGAAGGCTTC
>SNQJ01S0052495.1:38631-57037 GCA_010110895.2 Picea sitchensis
TTTTGTGCCACAAAAATGACTGAATACTCTCTTGATATTTTTCTAGTGCTCCTTTCCAAGTGTCGACATGTATCTACTCAATACTCCCACTGCATGGGAAATTTCTGGTCAAGTGCAGACCATTGCATACATTATACTACCAACAACACTTGCATAAGGATAACATGCCATGTCCTATATTTCCTCCTATGTCTTTGGACACTGTTAAGAAGTTAGCCTTGCTCCCACAGGAATTGACACCTTCGCAGGTTTTCAATCTTGCATGCTGAAACATTTCAACACTATTTCAATACACTTCTTCTGGTTCAACTATATATTTCTAGATAGTCAATCGCTCTTGATATCCATTACCATAATGAAGTTCATTGCACCAAGATCCTTCATGTATAACTTGGAGGATAGTTGCTTCTTCACCTCCTTTATTGAATTCATCTTGTTTCCAATGAACAACATGTCATCGACATACAATGCTACATGTATGAAACTCCCACCTTCTTCTTTGGAATATATGTAGTGATCAACTTTTCTCTTAACAAATCCAAAACCAAGGATGTATGTGTCGAACATTTGGTACCAAATCCTTGGTAATTTCTTTATAAAATAAATGGATCTTTTCAATTTGCAAACCAAATATTTCTTACTCCTAACTACAAATCCTTCAGGTTGTTTCATGTAGATTTATTCTTCAAGGTCCTTGTGTAGGAAAGTTGTCTTTACATCCATCTATTCTATTTCTATATAAAATGTTGTAGCCAAAGAATTTAGTAATCTAATGGAAGTTAAAATTTCAAGAGGGGAAAAAATATCATTGAAGTCAACGCCTTTGACCTGGAAATATCCTTTCGCTACCAGTTAAGATTTGAATTTCTTGACTTGATCTGTGATGTTCATTTTCTTCTTGAATACCCACTTGCTACCAACGATGTTTCTTCCATTTAGTAATTTGACTAAATCCCATGTATTATTCTTATTCATTGATTTCATTTCTTCAACCATGGAAACCTTCCAAAGTTTTCCCTCTGCTGAGTCAACTGCCTCCCTGACTGACTTGGGATCTTTTTCAATGGAAGTTAACAAAAATGGGAAATGAAAGTTGGGTGAACTATACCTTTCGAATGGTTTTCTTACTCATTTTGACCTCCTTAGAACCAGGGTTGGTTGTTCAACCTCTTCATATGATTAATTTGACTCATATGAAACACCTTCTTTCCTTAGTTCAAACCACACCTTCTTTGGATTATTCTCTATTTGAACCATTACTTCATACTCTTACTTCCTTCCAACTTCTATAAACATCGCATATTGATTGTACACTATTTTCCTTGATGCAGGATCCCAGATCTTATATCCTTTCATTCCTTCTTTGTGTCAAATGAAAATACACTTGAATACCTTCTTGTCCAACTTGATCCTCTTTTCCTTGGGAACATGCACAACTACATCGCAACCAAATACTTTGATATGTGAAACCATAATATTCTTACTAAACCATACCTCATGTGAATTTATATCTACTAGCATCGATGAAGGAGACATATTCACCAAATATTTTTTAGTGTCGATTGCTTCTACCCATAATTCTTGTGTGAGCCCAACACCATTGATCATGCTCCTTTCCTTGTCCATCAATGTTTTTTTCATTCTCTCAGCAACTCCATTTCATTGTGGGGTATGTCATGTGGTATTTTATATTTATATACCACTTTATTGCAAAAATGATCAAATTCATTTCCATAGAATTCACCATCGTTGCCAGTTATCAACACCTTAATCTTCTTATCTATCTGGTTTTATACAAGCAATTTAAATTCTTTGAATTTCTTGAAAACCTCTAATTTCTTCCTCATGAAATATATCCATGTCTTCCTAGAAAACTAATCTATGAAGGACACATAATACAGGGATCCACCAAGTGAAGGTGTTGAAATTGGGCCAAACATATCACTATGAACCAATTCTAGAATCCCCTTTTCCCTTGTCACTCCAGATGGGAATCTCACCCAACTTTGTTTTCCATATATACGATGTTCACAAAAGTCGACTTCTAAATTACATGCAAGAAAACATTCGACTATGCCTTTGTTGTGCATAGCTCAAAGTCCTTTTTCTCTAATATGTCCCATCCTTGCGTGCCATAAAATGGTTGGGTAATTTTGATGAGTAATTGTCGAGTCGGGTTGAATAAAATTATCTTGATTTGAATCGAGTTAACTTCAGGAAAAACGATGTTGTTTCATCCATTCAAGTCAACATAGCCTAATAAATTGTATAGGGTTCCAATCCAAAATCATTTCATTAATACCATCACACCTTTGTGCATTTTGTGTGAATCCTTATAAAATAGAGTGTGCACCCTAGCATGACTCATCTTGATAATAGATATCAAGTGTTTTCCAAACCCATAATCTGTAGCACACCTAGAATGGTTCTACCTCTCCCATCTTACAGTTTCAGTCGAAATCTTCATTTTCCGACAATTTTGGTTGTTGAGTCATCCCCCAAGAACACATCTCCTCCTTCATATCATTCATATTCATAGAACCATTTTGTATGTGGTTTAATATTATAGGATTATCCTAAGTCGATCAACCAAACATCTTGATCTGACTGTGTACTAGTCTATTTCAGGTACAGATCACCTCCCTTATCTGGAGTTGTATTTCTCTCAATTGAATTCTTCTCATCAGATCATGTACTAGCTTTTGTTTCCTTCTACTTGCAGTCCCTTTTGAAATGTGAAACATATTTAGATCTACCCTTCGACTTAGAGTTTCTACTGGAGAATTTTCCTTTTTCTCTATCATCTGGTCAACCTCTTACCCCTAATTTATCTTTGGTTGATCCTTCCATGTTCTTCCTTATCATTTCATCTAACAGTAGATATGCAACAACATATTCTAGTTCTAATGTGGTTGAATTAATCCCTATAACCATGACTAAGTTATCCCAGGAGTCTGATAAAGAATATAATAGTATAACATATTTCTCCTCCTCAGTGATTTTAATAACCACAACATATAATTGACTTATTATAGTATTAAACACATTTAAATGCTCAGTCACCAAAATTCACTCTCTCATCCTCATAAGATACAATTTATTTCTAAGGAACAAATTATTTAATAAGGATTTTTAATGGTACAAGCTCCCCAACTTGTCCCACAGTTTCTTGGTCGAATCTTCACTTGAGACATTCAGTAGTACCAAATATGCAAGACAAATTAAAATTCTAATCCTTTCTATTCTCTCAAGTTTCTCTCGTTCTTACCTCAACATACTATGGAATGGTACCTGGAAAGACTGTTTCACATTGTTCTCAATATACAAGGATATCTTCAATTTTAATCTTCCAAAGCTCAAAATTATGGCTATTGATTTTTTTTATCTTTATTGTCGAGATACTCTCGATTCTTTAAGCACACTTTATAAGGATTCCTAACTTACGACTCTTACTGAACCTAGGGTTTATCTCAAATCCAAGTTTTTTAAACCGATATCTAATACCACGTATTATGAAATGAGGAACACTTCCACACTAAACCTAGTAGAAGAGAGGAAGAAAGATTTAATCAAGCAAGTAAATGGCAAAGGAAACACATAGTATAAAGAGATTTTACCTTGAAAACCCAAATGGGAAAACCAACATTCCTTGATAATTGTGTTCTCTTATTTTCATATTCATTTATAATAAAAGGTTACATGCCTAACATTAGTCTGCACCTAAGACAAAATCGACATCATACCTTCTTTCTTTACACAAGAACAACCTTGTAGCCAATCCATCTTACATCTACATGAACAACAACCTCTAAAATAAATTTTCTAAATATTATCTCTTAAAACATTATAACACACATTATTTATATTCTTTATAGTAGGAAAAACCCTAAAGAAAGGCACCCAAAAAATGGTTACAAATCCTTGTAGATCATTGGCTATAAAGATCGTGAATATCGGGATTCTATTACAGTCAACTCTAAGTCAGTTTTCCAGTTGATTTCCAATCGATATCCATTCAGTATTCATTTGGTTTCCATGCACCCTCTTGTGGACCTCTTCTYGGTAGACCTCTTCGACTTGTCAATTTCTTTGACTTTGAATTTACTTGGTCAAACCACCTCGACCTTCGAATTTCACTGTCAATCAATACACATCGACTAGAATTTCACTGCAATGAATATAAAAAACCAACACGAATCTACTCATTCCCCAATCTGATCTYTGAGMTGAAAGTTACGGTTTCCTRAAAAAKCCACTTTCACCCCATTTATGCAATTTTTCCACTGGTGCATCTTTTATTGAAAAGCCAACTTCTGTCAATTGCAGAAGAAAATATGTCATGAACTAGAGAAACTTTTGTATTATACATAGATAATAATAATGACCAAGAATYCATATTAACTCTCATATTTTAAATATGATACARCARTAGAAAACTACAACAATATGGAATTTTCTACTTTGTCATTTTTCATCCCTTTTTCCAAACTTGACWTTTTAGCAAAACTGGCTATCTCATAATCTATGCACTTATGGAAAAAATTCATTGAACCAAGGTTATTTTTCTTTATGAGTATGTAAAATCTTGAGTAAATATAATTTTCCAATTTTGTGATCTAGGGTAACCTTTTGTGCTGTGAAAATCTAAAAAATCCCCTAAAAGTGGACCGAAATAGTCAATTTTGGCCTATTTCAGTATCCTGTAGGATTTATTCGGTTCCTTCATGGTTTATTCCCATATCTACTTTTTGGACTCTCCCTAAGAGTTTTATCTTAATCTGGACCTCTGACAATGATCTGGACCCAGATCATTAAAAACCACTATTTTGAAATTTATGACAAATCCAACCAGAATTGGACAAGGGGCATTTCTCGCACTTTTGTAGATCTCCTCTCCATGGAAAAAACCCATAAGTTTCATCTCAATATGACCTAGTTTTCTCCATTTATGGAAAAAATACAAAAATGGCTCCAAACTTTGTTTTTTGTTTTTTGAAATTGTTATACAATTTTTCCTAAATGCAATATACACCATCGGTCTCAAGTCAGAAGCAATATGGACCATTGATTTTAACTCCATTAGCCATCGGTGACAAAATTTATCCTTTGGCGCACACAAACTTTTCCCCAAACTACCGAACCCACCGTCAACTATCATCGCAACTTCTTGATGACTTATGTGCATACAACTTCAAACTAGTCGGCCTCGCCATAAACCATTGATCATCGATGATCTTCGTTGGAAAATGGAACTCCCTACTAATTTTTTCACTTCCTGACCATCGAAAATTGAAAATCCCTGATGACTGTAAAAAAAACTTCCTCAATTTGGTCGACCCAGCCGTCAACTATCGACCATCTCTGTTGGGCGACATGGAAACGATGTTGACATGCCATGACACATACATGCTACATGGAATGACGTGTCATCTTCAAGAATCAAATGGACCGATATGGAATGACACGTGGATGCTAACGTGGCATGCCACATGTATGTTGAGATGTAATGACATGTGGATGTTGATGTGGTATGACACGTCATCACCTTCTTTTCTCCATCGACCATTTGTGGTTAGATATTTCCTTTGTATGAATGAAAACTTCACCCAAAATTGTCGATCCCCAATCCATTGGTCATCGTCGATCAAATATGTATTTTGGCAAAATGAAAAATTCTCCTAAATTCACCAATCCCTAATCCATTGGCCATCAGATATTTCCTTTGGTTGGATTAAAATTTTTCCCAATTTCACTAGTCCCTAATCCATCGGCCATCGACGATCGTAGATGTCATTTGACCAAAATTCAACACTTCTCCAAACTCCTCGATCCCTGATCCATTGGCCATCAATGATCTCATATAGTGATTTTCAACACTTAGACAATTTTGGCCAAAACCCAGGTAAATCTGGGTTGTTGATCTCCTAGCCAAGATGATCTAGATTGTTTCTTTTCTCTAACTTCTCAAATGGCCGAAAAAAAATATAGACTATCGATATTCCTCCTTTTCCAAGTCTATGAAATGAATCTCAGTCGTTAATATCATAACTTTGTGAAACTTTAAAACTTTATCAATTTTTTAAAAACTTTCAAGGATGAATTTGGTCRTTGATCTCAAGATCGAATACAATCTTGGTTATCGATTCATCAAACTCTTCCCATTTTTACAGTGGCCAAAAAATATGAATTTTCGATCTTGCAGGTCGAATCTAACTCTGCAACTCTATAGATCAACTCCATTAAACTTCTCAGACAATTCAAAATTATCTAAAACTTGAATATACCCATGAATTAGAGGATTTTCCTCTCTAATCCTTCCGATTTTTTTACCAAACTCATACTGACCAAAATATATGATAGTTAATCTTCCTTATTCGCATTTGTTCCGACTCATACCATTATGTTGTTTCAATCTCGCTTTGATACCAATCTGTAATGTACCCAACCAGCCACAGGATGGTCATGCTCCATATAGTTAATAAAGAAGCATGAAAGACTCACATGCAGTAATCAATATTCATATCACAACATAAAATAAATGAATATTGTTCCATGCATAACAATAAACAAAATGAATGCATATTATAAATATGAATTTGAGAGATAATAATTAATACACATTGGAAATAAATATACAAGCAAAGGAAACCATGAAAGAGAGAAATTATCTTAAACAAATTCAATCACCAATTGGTTGGATAATGAGGATGTTCCACCCAACTGTAGACATTGTTGTTCCAAGTCTCAACAACAATGTTACCCTCGATCTAGGGCTATGAATCCACACAGATGAGTACTAGGATGACGCTCAACTTCCAAAACTAGTCAACACTTAAGCTCTCACAAGTTTCTCAACACACAACAATCCAAAGTACACCAACTCTCTTCTCTCTAGCTTGCACCACCCAAAGAAAATGAATCCCCTTCACTGACATCCAGTCCCTTAGGTTGTCCACTTATTTCCAGGGCTCCAGTGCATCTGTTTAAGAATCTCTATGATGGGACTCTCAGGATTCAAAACTGTGAACAAAACTTAACACATGCCAATGCATCTCATACATGTAGGCATTAATTCATGGATGGAATACACTAGTAGTCACTATATCCAGCCAAAAATTGGATTCTCTCTTGGCCATTCATTTTCCTTCCAAACCCAAGATCAAGAATGAATGAGTGAAAGAATGAATGGACAATGAACATAATGAATAGTGTGTACCCCCAAACAACCCAAAGATGGGTTTGTATATTTACTTCAAAATAAAGAACCACATGGCCTTCCCCAAGAAGCTCATGTAACCATTTCCCTCAATTAAAAAAATTATGTGTAGATAAAATATAATTAAAAGGATTATCCCCTTAATCCCCCCTCTCTCATGGAATCATATCCCCCTATAAATCTTGTTCTTGTTCGTCTAGTAGCCAACAATATATTTTATTATTAATAATGATCACATCATTACATTTCGTAGGCACTCTAACCTCTTTTAATTTTTTACGCACTCTGACCATTCATAAAATAACGAAATAAATTATTTAATTTGGGGTTTCAAAACCAAGGTATTATAGTAGCATACCCAAGGTCCTACTTGAACCACACCACACAAAAGAAATTTCTCTGATACCATCGTTAACTCTGCCCAACATGGATCTGTAACACTTTTGTACATATTTCACTAGATAAATTACAATTATGCAGCCTACCAAGCAAACTATTCCACGCATAGCTCATGTACAATCATAAATGAACATGACAAGAATACATAAATCTAATGTGAAGATAATTCAATTAGACTCAATAGAAAACAATCACATTACTCAATAAATTAAGAATTCAAAGACATGGGACTTATGTTTGAAAAAGGAACCAATGAAATACACACCTTTGATCTTCCTCTTGGCTATTAACATTGTTGTTCATCACTTTCAATAACATGTCACTCCAGAGCTATGTATATGACTCCACTAGGGAAAAGGAACTCTCAACCATCTCAACTAAGGTATAACAACACACAACTCAAGATAAGGGAAATGGAACCAACTCCTATAGAATTTCCACCTCGCAACCTCTCATTCCCCTCAGCATGTCCCACCCAAGGAGGTGTACCCCCTCATTKCTCAATAGTCCCTTAGTTGTACCACTTACCTTCTATGGATTCAAAAACAAGCCATCTAGGAATTTTTAGAGCTCTATGGCACTTGGAAAACACAACTACTCTCAAGGTGTTTAGAGGAAACCAAAATGMTAGCACACAGGGGAAAATATCCCAACAATTCTCCCACTCAAGGGGAAATGCACCAAAAGACTRACAACCTCCTTCTTCACACCTAAAACACCAAGGATTTACAGGTTTACAACCACAACAACTTTTAGCTCTAGTATTTTCTCCAATTGATCTCATCAAGAGGGAATGCATTCCCCTCTTTGAGACCAACATTAGTATGAATGAATGACCAATACTCCCCTAATACATTAAACCYGATGCTTAAGTATGCATGCAATTAAATTGAAAATTGGCACATGAATAACCACTTCCTTTCACTTAGGAACTCGTTCCACTTCCAAGGACTTAGGATAAAACATCATCATGACATCAAATTAGGATTAGAATGTTTTTTGGAATATTTTATTATATTCCTTGGATTATCCCTTGAGTGTAAGACCTTATCACAAGTCCCTTATCCCCATTTCCCTCTCATGGATTCCTATCCCCCCATACTCTTTTCATCCTGGAGTTTGCAACAATGTTGTATTTTTATCAATATGTAGAGTGTGATTACAAAACCAAAAATCTTGTCTCACCACCCACAACATACATACTCTCTATCCTAAGGACACAGACATACAAGGAACTCTGGCCCCAAAAACTATCCTAACTCACCATCTTATATGAATAGGTATACATTCATATACACAGTTGCTACTTGGGGGTATTACATTTTCTCCCTCCTTATTTTACGCAGTGTACTCAATGCATTATATACAATGCTCATTCCCAAAAATTCTTCAAAAGCTCCAAAAATATGTGGGTACTCTTCCTGCGTGATGTCCTCATGCTACCATGTATCATTCTTAGGACCATATAAGGTCCACTAAATATTTACCAATCCCATTGCTCGATTCTGGAGCATCTTGAATTTCCTGTCTAGTATGCACACATGATTAACTCGAAAGTCACCTTTTGGAGTCACCTGAATCACAGTCCAATCAATTACATGATTAGCATCACACACATATTTATTAAGGAATGACACATGGAAAACATTATGCACATGCATAGATGTAGGTAACATTATCATATATGCAATATTCCAAATCCTCTCTACGATTTCAATTGGCCCATTATAATGTGTTGCTACTTTTGAATAGTTTCCCAACTTCAATGAACTCTTATTGGCCTTGACTTTCAAAAACACATGGTCACACAATTTAAATTATTTGTCCATTTTATCTTTATCATCACAATTTTTCTTCTTATCTTGAGCAGTCTTCAAATTCTTCTTAATTTTGTCCATCTTCTCTTCCATTTCCTTGAGAAATTCAGGCCCAACCACTTCTTTATTTGTTGGGTTATCCCATGTCACTGGCATATTGTAATTTCTTCCATAAAGTTATTCAAATGGACTTGTATTTAATGATGATTGATATCCATTGTTGTATTCAAATTCCACCATATGGAGGTAGTCTTCCAACTTATAAGGCCTATTCATGACATACATCCTCAACATATCTTCAATGATCTAATTGAGTTGTTATGTCTGCCCATCTATCTTTAGGTGATATGTTGTACTAAAGTTTCATATTTGTTACAAATACCTTGAAAAAACCTTTCCAAAATTTTGATGTGAACTTAGGATCTCTGTCAAAAATAGTATCCTTAGGCACACTATGAAACTGGGAAATTTCTCTTATGTAGATGTCTACATTTTTTGTTTCCTTATGTAGCATCTTGACTGGCACAAAATGAGCTTCATTTCTTAGCTTATCCACCACCACCATGATGGAAGCATGTTGTTTCACTATCTTAGGTAGCTTGGTGATAAAATCCCTTGTCACCACTTCCCATTTCCACTGAGGAATGGTCAATGGCTATAACAATCCAACTAGATATCCATGATCAACTTTTACTTTCTGACACTCCATGCACTTGGATATATATCCATCCACATCCTTCTTCATGCTTGGCCAAAAATATTGGCCTATAATAGATGCAATAGACTTCTGATAACATAGGTGCCCAACATAAGGAACATTTTTCATTTCTCTCAAAATGATACTTTTAAGCTCTTGTATATTAGGCACATACACTTTTTCCTTATACTTGAGGATTCCATCATTTTCCAATGCATAATCTTTAAACTTAGGATGAAATTTACCCTGTTGAAATGCCTCTTTTTCTTTCATATATTGTTGATCTTATTTTGCATCTTCCAAAATTATGTTTTTTAAACCAAAAGCATATGTGTTTATGGTTGAAGCATGCATCCTATGCACTCTCTTATTGAGTGCATCAGGCACCTTGTTCTCATTGACTTTGATATTCTTTATATCAAAGTCATATTCACTGAGGAATTCCATCCATCTTACCTACCTTTAATTTAAATTTGACTATCCAATTAAATACTTCAGAGCACTGTGGTCTGCCCTCAATTCAAATTTCCTACCTATTGAGCACTCAACACACTCTTAAAATTTGTTGGAATTTTAGGGTACCACTTTTATTTTGATTTCGACTTTTGTTTATACTTTATCGATTTTTTTTAAAACTCCTTGTGTTTTATTATTTTCTATGATTTCCTTGAGCTGTTTCTCCCTTTGACCATTACTTAAACAAATAATCTAAGCTTGAAGCTAACCCCAAAATAGAGACCATCTTAATATTTTTTTTTTAAACTCCTTGTGTTTTATTATTTTCTATGATTTCCTTGAGTTGTTTCTCCCTTTGACCATTGCTTAAACAAATAGTCTAAACTTGAAGCTAACCCCAAAATAGAGACCATCTTAGTCAGAACAAATCGGTCAAAGAAACAAGGAAGAACACAAAGATTGGAAAAATATTGCATGATTGGATTTGGCCCAATTAAGGAATTCGGTTGGGAATGGGAATTTCAAATCTGAAACCAATCCAAAGTTCCAAAACAACAATGTGCTTAGTTATGTTCCATCGAACCATAGATGTTGGCCTTCAGACAAGGGAACACATGTGCATCCACAATTCCATGCATCGTTAGATGCGACCATAGGAGGATCAATGGGAACTCTTATTAAGAAGGTTCCCAACAAAGAATTGAGTGAACCAAGTCCATCGTCCAATCTAAACCTCAAGTTGTTCTAAGTCATCCATTATGTAATGAAGAAAAGGATTCTCGAGGTCTGATCCTTGTGTACACATAGGATTCCATGTGTCATCTGAACAACTATTATATCATCACACATACACTTTCCATGTCAGGATCTGTATCCTATTTTTATCTAGGTCATGTGCCATGTAGGAACTACCACGATATCATCTATACTGAGACACGTCAGCACCACATCGTTCCTCGAGATGCACGCTCATCGTTCGTCAGGGGTTTTTAGTCTCTGTTTCCTTTCAAAGGTCTCTACGCTTATGAAACGATGTCGATGGACTCATCATTTGTTAGATGGATCGAATGACTCTTCCACTTTGAGAACCTTCACTCGCACGTGATGAACAATGCGTTTTGTACCTAAGACAATGCTTACATCAAATGGGTTAATGCATATGAACCATCGATTTTATAACTTTATGTCTTGTTCGCTCCTCACGATCAGAGCATGACCATCGACACATCACCTTACTAGTCTACCAATGATCCATTCACAAATCTTGTCTTACATTCCACGTTGTTCATCGATGTCGCTTTATCCTACACCCAATGTCTGATGGTTTCTCGCATATAAAATTCTGTCTACCATCCAATCAAAATGACGGGATAAATATGAGTCGATGGATCACCAGTCCTATAAATCACTTTGCCCCACTATTAAAATAGGTTCATCAATGGGTCAACATACTATCTCCCAAATCTAGTGTTGACATCTTCCATTTCTATACCATTTTGAGCCTCTATGTCACCCACACACGCACTTAGTTGATGTCACCTTTGTATGCTTGTGGGTCTATAACCGAATCGATGTTGGTTGGCGTCGTGCATGGATTTTTATGACCTCTCAAACCTAAGTGATTCACCGAACACCAAGCTAAACCATTTAAAAAGCCATTGATATTCAGCTCCGTGCATAGAATCATCCATTAAAGGTGAGTGAGAGGTACTTGAGAAAAACCCATGTCTCGGATTTGGCTTGTTCATCACCATTTTCCCGGAAATCAAATCAAAAGATTGTTTCCTCGAAAATGATGTGAATAACATAAATATTTGACCAAATATTTGGGCCTCTTTGAAGAAGTATGGGCATGATATTAAGAGCGTAAAACCATCTCATGTATTCTAAAATAAAAACCCATGTTCCCTGTTTCTCTCTTGGATGGAGGAAACAGAAAAACCATCGAGCAAGATTTTAAAATTTCATTCCCAAAATTTCAAATAGCTAGTTCCTGATTGTTTCCTTGAAAATGATGTGAATGACATAAATATTTGACCAAATATTTGGGCCTCTTTGAAGAGGTATGGGCATGATATTAAGAGTGTAAAACCATCTCATGTATTCTAAAATAAAAGCCCATGTTCCCTGTTTCTCTCTAGGATGGAAGAAACAAAAAAACCATCGAGCAAGATTTTAAAATTTCATTCCCAAAATTTCTGATAGTGAGTTCCTTTGATAATTTGGTAATTTTTCTATCGGAAGTTAAAAATTCCTGCATCAACAAGATTTACTTGAAAAAAAATTCTTCTACTGATA
Source organism: Picea sitchensis (assembly GCA_010110895.2). Classification (NCBI taxonomy): domain Eukaryota; kingdom Viridiplantae; phylum Streptophyta; class Pinopsida; order Pinales; family Pinaceae; genus Picea; species Picea sitchensis. Next base: position 51,515 of record SNQJ01S0052495.1, read on the forward strand.
TATGAATATGAATATCTCATGCAACATACATCAAATTGAGATTGAGGCGACGGGAGGCTTAGTGAAACTTGTGCAATTTTGGCAAAAATTCAAAAAAATTGACAATGTCAATTTTAATGCCAGCAATTGGCTCCATAGAGGATAGTGCTTTCCTGCAAATTTCTAAGAACCATAGAACATGTTACTTTTTCCATTCTTATCTTGAAAACATGTTATTCTCTCACACACTGCAAACCAAAGCTGCTTTGCAAACTGAAAATAAACTACTTTACACCAGTGCGTTTCTCCATTGGAATATGGAGTTTTATTGATCTACTCTAATGCAAACCAAATTCTTGAAATGCGAGCTTATTTATGTACATGCTTACTACTACTAACCAATCAACTATTGGATCGTGTAAAATCAAATTTCCAATGCAACCATGCAAACAACAGGATAACTAGTTGAACTCCTTGCATGCCTTTAAGCATAAAAAATAAAATCATGAAATATGGAAACTCGTTTTGAAGTTTAAATCCAAATTCAATGTACATACTTTTTAAAACACTAATTCCGCTTACTGATTCTTGTAACACTCCAAAGGATCTTCATATGAATGAGAGATGGCATCGTAATAACCAATAAGGCTATCATTCTGATCCAGGTAAGTGATGTGACATTGTATTATCCCTCCACCTGCTTCACTAATTTCCTGAAACTCACTTTGATAACTGTCATATACTAAATCATGGTCCAAAATCCCTACATATGTCACTGAAGAAATCGTCTTTTCTTGATCATCTGTTTCATTGCTAAAATTACGATCTTGCAGCACTTGAATATCATAAGATTCTCGAAAGTGAGGGGAAGCATAACCTCGTTGAATCTTTTGACATTTATCTTGAGCAAAAAACTATTTGTTAAAAGTTTAATCAACAATATTGTGATAGCAATCAGAAATCAACAACATACTCTTTGAAAATTCCCAACGTGCTTGAATTTATGTATCAATCTCAAGAGAAAGAAAATCAAAATAATCAAATACATTATTGATATTGAGAAATACCCCAACAATAACTTTAAACCATGACATCTTTCATGTCATTAAACACAGATAAAGTTTTATGATATGTTATATCAACAACAAGATAGTTTGAAACAACAACTTCCTCTTCACCAAATTGATAATAGCCCTCTGCAAAGTCATTCTCATAGAGATTTCCATGAAAAGTCATAACATAATCAATCTTCTACTCATAACAAGAAATGTCTTATGTTGTATATAGAGAGTCATATTGTTGATATAAATTAATAGCATATGCATTTTCTACATCTCTCGGAACAGAAAAATCTAATTCACTAGTTTCACGATCTAGAGAAAAACAAAATTTTGATGGTGTATCAACATACTAAAACAAATTAAAACCTACATCTGATTTGTTTTTCATACCCTTTCTCATGTTCCTCTACATTCAAATATTCATCCAAAATATGATTTGAAAGCTTTCCACAAGCCCAAATATTATTCTATATCTCTTCAACATTAGTAAATGTTTGTTTCAAATTCAAAGGCTTCCTCTCTTTGAGATAAAAAACTAAGTCGGGATGATGGGATGCTATGTAATACAACTTGGATGTGGTTTCAAAAGGTTGAATATCTCTAGGTATATTGAGATAAAATATTTAAAATATCCTATTAAACCTGGTAAAAATTTCATCCTTATTTCTCTTCATAGCATAGAAATCAAAAAGGTATTGATCATAAGATTTCCTTCCACCCCTATACCTTAGGAAAACATCATGAAAATCCACCCATGAACCCATTAAATCAACCTCCAAAATTTTGAACCATATTCTAACATCTTGTAAAGACTGATAGAATGTTCTCATAAACACATCATCATACAAGATTTCAAAGAGATCTGTGAATGTTATAGTCCAAAAATGCCACATCTGTGCATCCAAGCCATTGGCCCATCCATTTGCATACTTTGTCAAAAATAGTGTACCCATCTTGCTACACTAATAACCTGCGTACACATGCATGTTGCATGCTATTTATCCTATGTATACACACTTGGTGCATGCTATTTAGCTCGTGTTTACCTCCAAAAGTTGCAAAAAATATAAAATTGCACGAAATTCGACTGGATTTACACGCTATGGAGGGTTTCCTAACCATTTTACCCCTTGTAGTCCATCCCCAAGCTGAATAACCATATTTTTCTCATATAAGAATAAGTATTGGTGAGTCATTTAGAGACATGAACAAGAGAATAAGAAAACTCTGCCCAAATCCCTTCCCTTCGTTTTCCCAAGATTTGAATTTCATTCTGCGTTTTAGCCTCAACTTTCCTCTCCAATCATTCTCCTTATGCAAAAATTCCTCTTTCCCTTGATGGTATGTTGGTTTTGAGAACATAATGTGGCATTGATGCACTTGGAGCCACGATAAAGGAGCCTAGACTTGGTTCGTAGAGCAATCACCAACAATGGTTTTAACCATTTTTTTATCTTGAATTTGAATAAAAGAGATTATCTTTGTCCCAAAACTCTATATTTACATGTTCTTGTTAATTTTAGCATTTATATATATGTTTAGATTTTTAATGTGATTATTAGAGATTGTATATGTTGTTGCATTGTATTYCTAACCCCTTGCAGGTCATCTTTGGGAGGATATCTATGAGCTAGGAGGAAGAAACAAGCGAAATAGGTCTACACCAACCGTAAGGATTGAAGGTGAACTCGTTAAACCTCTCTTTCCTCTTTCTCTCATCACTTAGTTTAGATGGTTTTCGGGCAGATTAAAGGTAGATTAGTCTTTTAAGGGAGTTATCGCTCTACCTATTCCTTAGACCCAATTTAGGGGGATTTTCCCCATAACAAAATTGGTGACTCCTCTAGGAAGTCTCTCTAGGGTATTAGTGAGATATGTGGGTTTGATTTGATTTTTTTTTTTTCCGTTTCTTTTTTAGTTTCCTAAGTTTACTTAGTCAGTTGTGGTCTTTGGTCACTTTCCAAGTTCCTACCAGCCTTCCCTTCCTAGTTGGTTGTCCAAACCTTTTTTATTTTTTGAAAATTTGTAGAGGTGTACATGCTCTGTCCTTTGTATAACACACATACAAGTGCAGTATGCATAGTATACAAACCACATACATACGTAGGTTGATCGTGCACAACACACATCTCTGTGTTTTGGAAGGGTTTTTTAAAAAGACTTTTTCTTTCCTAGCAAGAATCGTTTTTCTTCTGAGGCTTTCCTGAACTCTTCACGGTATTTGTTTATTATGTTTGGTTGGGTTAAATATTCAGTTTATCTTGGAGTTTGTAAAGAACCATGTTGTTTCTTTATTTTCTTTTGTTTATTTTGAAGGTTTAGGGTAAAATTGTAAGCGTTAGATCCTCCTCTGGATTCCAGTGAATCCCTATGTTCAAGAAGTGGTTTAGCATATGTGTTAGACTTGGGTTTATTTTCTCTTTACCTATTTAGTGCTTTGAAAAACGAAAAAATATCATTTATTTGTAATTTTCTTTTCTAATCATTCAAAAAATAAAAATAAAAAATTTATAGTTGCATTTAGTTGTACACTTTTTTTTGGTAGTTGTAGCATAGGTTGTTTATTACAAAAGAAAAGAGTCCCATTTCCAAAGATCTTTATTTGATATTTCCTTGAAATTTTGGTAGTTTGCAGTTATATTGTAAAACGAAAAGCACATTCTAGGAAACTTTTTACATTTTAGGATCTTGGGTTGTACTTCGAAAACTTTTCATTTACAAAGATTAGAAGCCATTTTCAGTTGTAGAACATAGTTTTCTTTTGCATGAATGTTCTCAAGATTTCATTTCTTCACTTTCATCTCTTGAAAACACCATAATTTGTGCCTCTGTACCGTTTTGAGTAAATCAATCTACTTAAAATCAGCGATTAACAGTTAAATCAACCAAAGTTTTATTTGTAGGTTTCACCAAGTAGTCTAGGCTTTAGGTCCTTGAAATAGGTGTGGAGAGGAAACTTTTCAAGGCCTCTTAAAAAAACATATGAGTCTATGATAGGGAGTGTCAGATTCCAGTTTTATAAGAGTTAGTCGGGACCCCCCTCTAACACAGGGGATAAAAATGAGGTCACGTGAGGAAAGGTAGAGGAGATAACCCCTCCAAAGTTGGACCGAGCATAGTGGGGATCGTATATTGAGGTTAGTTCTTGGGATTTATGTTGATCACATTTGAATACGAAGCCTCGTGGAACTAGAATCCGCTTGAGATCTTTAGTTGTCTTCTAAACCATTTTCCTTCTTTACCCTTGCAAGGTTTAAGACTTTGTTATCCTTCTCATTATGATCACCTGACTGTCGATTGTACCTACCTCGTGACTTACTGTGAGATAGAAACTTAGTTTTTTATTTTTTATGGGATTTACACGGGTGACTATGGGGGTATACCATGTTACCTAGGGCAGGGATCGGATCACACTTTGCAAAGTATACCCGTAGAGTGTTTTTGTGTTTGAGTTACACTTGCACTGGTAAGTTTCTCTAGTGTCAATTAGCGTAACTGTTCTTCCTACCAGTAATTTGTTTACTTTATTTTTCATTAAGAACATTTTAGTGTGTGCTCTGTGTTTCGCGCTAGATTAACCTTAGAGTGTCGCTTGATCATTTCACAAGGTGGAATATCAAGAGCTTTGTCATTCATGTAGGCTTCATTGGCCTATCGTCGGTTACTTTGGAGGCACCTCTACCACCAATGAGTTACATGATAGATCAATAGGGTTCATTTGAAGAAACCGGTCCACAAGAAACTATACCTGATACAAATCCTAGAGAAGACTTTCCTACACCATATGATTCCACCATTTATGACATCGAAGTTGAAGGATTCAATCCCGAAAACCCTCTGATCATTGACTTATCAGTTACTCTTCTTATTTAGATAGTCCCTCCTGAGATGAATTCACCTGAATGTTAGTTTGTTAGGTGAGCGAAGATGGAAGAAACTAGTGCTACCTCTTCTGGAGTCCTCATACTCCCATCTCAGTTATCGTGGGAGGGGGTGTCGTGCCTCCTCCCCCACCTCTTCCTATTAGAACTACGACTGTCTAGACAGGCACTAATTCGGGAAGTGGCACAATCCCTTCAATGAATACGACCATCATTCCCTCTAACCAGAACATATCCGGTGCTCCATTTTTGTATGGGATGTTGATCTTTGACTCTAGTTTGATCCTAATATACTCTACTCTATATATTTTTGGTCTGGGGTAAGGGAGCTTCAATTCTCCCTTACAAGGATTTTTTGCAAGCACCACTACCTCATTTAACACTATCCCTTACAGTGGGGGTCATATCCCTCCTCTGTCCCCTTCGCTTGGAGGCGCTTTCCAGTAGCCAATCGAGCTTAACACCAACTCTAGTTTTTTTAGTGAGGATAGTCATGGACCTTAGTTCTATATGAATCTGGTAGGGTCTATGCATTTTCTATGCTCTATGTGTTTGGAAATAGTTATTTCTCATCGTATGCCTTCTTAGCAGGTGGAAACCTC
>SNQJ01S0052496.1:0-24598 GCA_010110895.2 Picea sitchensis
GTATAGTGCCTTAGTGGGTATCTGTGCCATGAAGACTTCAAATTTATCAAATTCCCTCATGGGTTTCTTCGCATTCTCATGATCCATTCTGATCATTTGGTGAGTGACTGTGAATGTCTCTCTACCTTTTACTACCAAGAGTACTATCTCCTCTCCTTATTTCTGTGCAGGGGGTCGTTGTGTCTTTTCCTGTTGTTGTGTTGTGGCCTGTGGTACTGCTTGAATCCATAGTTTTTGTAGAGTTTCATGGAATTCTATGATATTGGCCATGATCTCTTCTCTTTGAGCCTCTGGAATATGAAACACCTCTTTCTCCTTATCTTGGACCTTGTCTGTGATGAGCTCAACATCATCCTTTGTCAGGGTGATGATGGTTATTTCGTGATATATTTCCTATTTTTGTGCATCTCTTATGTCTACGATGTCTTCCTTTTTGTCTGTGGGGGTTGCAACCCACTCATTGTAACCTGTACCATTTCTTCACCAGTATGTGATGTGTGCCTCATTTTGGCATCCTGATGGCTCTCTATCCTAGGCATTGTTGTTTTCCTCAGTCTTTTTGGCACTGCGCTGCTTCTCAATGGTTGATTCTGAACTGCATCGTTTCTAGTGTTATCGGTTGCGCTATTTATTTTTGTTGAGGAACCTACTTCAACATTTTCTTTGGGATTGGTGGATTGTGTCATGATTGGATTTATTGTTGGATTTGATATTGGCAGCTTCCACTATGCAGGTGAGTCTCTGATTATCCAATCAAATTTTTCCTTGGTGATGATATATTGCATCTCCATCCATGCCTTCTTTGGATCCCTTACGGCCTGTATCCACATGTGATGCCTGGATGCCTTGAACCTGGATATCCCTTATATTTCTTGGATTACCTCCATAGGAATGTGCCACACATTGGTTGTGTGTTGTTGTATTTCTTACAGTAACATTGCAAATATTGTTTTATTTTCTTGTTGATTTTTATTTTCCTTGGCCTACCAGAGGGACTCATATCTGGCCACATACCATTTTCCTTTCCTATCCAAAAGGATGAAAAATTTGGCTCCTTCCACCCTACCAAGGATATATGAATGATCAGATGAGAGTAATGGAACTTGGTTCCATTATCTTGTGCATCTCTACAATCAACCAAAAATTGGTTCAGAAGATAGGGTGCCCAAATGAACATCACTCCTTTCACGAACTACACAACTATTACTATGACTTCTGCTGGAACTTTTTCTTTTCTACATTTCCTCAACAGATTGCAAGCCATAATCTTGTTGGATAACCTCATCACATTGCCATTAATGTCCTTGAGAAAAATTCCCATGTTTCCCCTACTAGTGCCAAACTATGCTTTTACTAGCTCGTCGATTTCCTTCTCGTGCACCTTTTTATCCAAGTACTTCTCTGGTTGTGTGCTGACTGTAGGTAATTCTTTGATCTTGGCGATCAATGCCACATCTAGCTATACTAGTTTATCCATCCAAAGGATGTCACCATGTACCCGAGATACTAACTTTTTTATGCAGAGCCTGGTGTTTTTACCACACCCAAAGTACAGTATATCCAAGAGGTTCATTATGTTGGATTTGCACAACCTCGTTATCCACTACGCGGGCTCCATTATCAGTTCACCTAGGGGTCTAGTTTCCCCTTTGTTTTCTAAATAGGTTTCTTCGACCAAATATGGGAATTTGGTCGCAAAGCGCACATAGTGGTTCGAGTACCAAAACTTTGGTACTTTTTCAAGAATATTATACATGGTAACCATTGCATCTGGGAGATATGGAAGTGTGATGTATGTGTGATGTATGTGGCATTCTGTGCCTTTCTTTTTTGCCTAATAGAATATGGGCCTGCCTCTGCTGTTTTTGCATCCTCTTCTTCCCTCTTGGAGTCCAATCGGTTTGTGATGTCCTTGACCAACACCTCTTCTCCATCATGGCCCTATCATTGACCCATCGTTTCATCAGGTTTAGCGAGTGTTTCAGGATTAGGGTTCGGGATACCATTCTGGGTCCCAAAACTCTGCCCTACTTCCCCTTGCGGCACTGTCAATGTTTCCTCTTCAACCCATGTTAGGATGATTGAATCTATGTATTAAGTGGTGACATATTCAATATCAAGCACGTTCTCAGGTTGTCTCATTCATTTCTTGTGCCTTTGGCCCTGTCGAGTAACCCATACATATTGGCCTACAACATCGAACTTTTGTGGTGTCATCTTCTATCCAATTCGCACTCTCTCTTGCTTCTTCATAAATTTCTAGCTAGGGCACACACTTTGTATCTTGATTTGTGCTAAAAAATCACTAAGTGTTGAACTAACACATGATTTTCACCCTTTATAGACCAGGTCATAATTTTTTTTCACCTTTTGCGTGCATTTGCACCGAGTGTAGTTTTTCCTGCACACGTATTATTTTCGCACTTTCCCATGGTTCGGTTAACTTATTATTCTTTTTGTGTTTTTATTATCTTTCTATTTTTGTATTCATTTTTTCTTCTTTTCCCCCTTTTTATTTATTTTTATCATTTTTCTATCCTAATATCTACTATAGTACACTATATACATGACTTTCTTACTACACTGTAACTTTTAAGGGTTAGTAGGTTGATTTTCCATGTACGGCTTCAGTCGACTACCATTAATAATTCCTTTCAGTGATGTTCCTCCCAATTCCTTTAGTTCTATATATCCCCCATCTGTGACATTATTTACTTCATATGGCTCTAGCCAATGCATTCGAAACTTACCAAGGTGTTGGAAAAATTTGTTTTCATAGAGAAAAACTAAGTCTCCCTATTTAAAGATCTTATTTTTAATATGTATGTCATGCTAGGATTTGTACCTTTCTTTCAGTACTTCCTAGTGAAATCCTGCCATAATCATTTCCTCTTCCATTTCCATTAGTTGGTTTAGCCTCTCCTGTACTACGCCTCTTTCTGTCATGTTGGTAATTGTTGTTACGCGCAAACTGGGTAGCAAATATTCTAGTGGCACCACTACTTCCTACCCATACACCAGTCTGAATGGTGTCTATCCTGTCAACTTCTTACATGTGGTCATGTATGCCCATAATACTGCTGGTATTTTCAATTCCCAATATTCCATGTTAACATTGCAAAGTACTACTGGTATTTTCAATTCCCAATATTCCCTGTTAACATTGCAAATCTTAGTCCATGAATTTTCCAAAATCATATTGAAAGCTTCTACTTTCCATTTGCTTGAGGATGATATGGTGTAATCCTCTGGTGATAGAATTGAAACTCCACATTCATCACCCTGATGGTATTATTAATAAAATGAGTTCCTTGGTCACTCATTAATATCCTAGGACATCCAAATTTGGTGATTACTTACTCAAATAAGAAGTGTGTTGCTATCTTTGAGCTACAATCTTTGACTGGTGCTACTTATTCCCATCTTGTTAATTATTCAGTCGTATCAATGATATATCTAGCTCCTGACCTTTTTGTTGGTGGATTAATAGGTCCAACAAAGTCTATTTCCAATTTTTCAAATACCTGCTTAGTTACTTGTGGTCTTAGGGGCATATCATCCCTTCTATTGGTTTTTCCAACCCTTTGACAGACATTGCAGTTCTAGAAATATTCCTTGGCGTATTTATGGACTGTTGGTCACCATAATCCTACGCATAATACCTTTTGTGCAATGGATTTTCCTAGATAGTTTCCTCCAGATATACCTTCATGAGATTTTGCCAAAATTATGGGCTATAAATGTTCCAATACACACCTTCTCAAAATAATATATGTGCCCATATTGTATAAATGACCTACAATGAGTTGATAGTATGCATATCTAACTACTATGTTTTTCTTCTGCGCAGTGCTAAAGTCTTGTGGCAAACCTCTATACTTAAGTATTCAATAATATCAACAGAGTATTCATCAACTATATCTACTGAAAATAATTATCCATCAGGGAAGTTGTCTTCCAAATTAGTAGGTTCTTCTCCCTTGGTTACCCTTGACACGTGATCAGGTTCTACATTCAGCTTCCTTGATTTGAATATCATTTCAAAATCAAATTCTTGGAATAATAATATTCATCTACAAATCCTCCCCCATAACGCTGGATTGTTGACTAGATATTTGAGGCCAGAATGGTCTACATACATTTTAAAGTGTTTATCCAGTAAATAGTGCCTGAATTTCTGAAGTTCATATACCATATCTAGGCCTTCTGTTTCTATGGTGTTGTAATTATTTTCATATTCTGACAACTTTCTGCTTGTAAAGGCTATAGGATGGTCTAAGTCTCATGCTATTGGCTACACTAGAAATGATTCAAGTGCTATAGTTGATGCATATACGTGCACATGAAATGTATTTTCCCAATCAGGAAATACTAATATAGGTGTTGTCACCATATTTTCATTTAGCGTGTCCAACCCTTGCTGAAAATTCTCATTCCATTGAAATCTAGTGTCCTTCTTTATCATTGTTTCCATTGGTGCAGTAATTTTCACATACCCCTTTATAAACTTCATGTAATAGCTTGTATTTCCTAGTGTTTCTCTTAACTGGTGCACTGATTTTGGTGGTGGTAAATTTACAATGAATGCAATCTTAGTAGGGTCCACTAGTAAACCTTGTTTACACACTATATGTCCCAACAATATCCCAAAAGGTGTACCAAAAATTCATGTCTTGATTTTCAATGATAACTGACATTGCCTGCATATTTACAACATTAGTCTTAACACTTCTACATGGCATTTTAACAGACTATATACAGTCCAGTCATCCAGATATACTTCTAGAAATTGATATATGAATTCCTTGAAAGAAGCTATGACTACCCTTGAAAATATAGCTGGTGCATTCTTCAAACCAAATGCTATGACTTTATATCGGTATGATCCCCATTATGTGGAAAACTTAGCCTTATACTTGTCCTCTGGAGCTATTTTGATATGATGGTAACCTGAGACTTCATCTGTAAATGAACATGCTTCTTAGCCTCCTACATTCTCTAATAATTCATCTATAAAAGGGGTAGGGAAAGGGTCATGTAAGCAAGCATCATTGAGTTTCCTAAGATCTACACAAATCCTTATCCCCCCTTGCTTATTTTCTTGGACTACCATAGGACTGATCCATTTAGATTCCTCTATTGGTTCTATGATACCAACTTCCAACATTCGGTCAATTTTTTCTTTCACTTTCTACTTATACATTGGATTCATCCTGTAAGGTCTTTTCCTGATAGGTCTAGCCTCAAGTTTGATGGTTATCCTCATATCACCTAGCTCCCCTACTATTCCTTTCATATCTATAAAGGTTGTTGGAAATGAATCACTGTATCTGCACAGTAACTCTGTTATTCTTTCTACTGTTTTCTCATCCCAGTAGTATCCAATACTTGCCATTTTAGGATTATCATTCGTCCCAATGTTAACTTTCTTAACTTTGATTGGTGCAAAAAATACTTCTAAATCTATAGATGGACCTTCCACATCTCTCTCTCCTTCAATATTTGTAATCATAATGTTGTGCGACTCATCTTAATCTGGTGCTTCTTCTTCAACATGATAGCATGAGAGTAAATATTTCACTGTCTATCTAGTCTATTCTTGATATTCTATCATGATTTAAACCTATGGTTCATCAATAATTTCCACTCCCCATATCATCTTCAGCGTTGAATCAATGTTGGGGTTCTCATGTTCAAATGAGAAGGTTAGTACAAATTTTTGTTGTAACCTTGTCCATTATGTAGTGCCTCTACGCATCTCCTAGTCTATGTACTAGTTCCCTAAGGTAAGGTTATTCCTCTAATGGTGTCATCCTCCATTGTGTTCTGCACTTCTCCAAGTTTTCAACTGATGTGCCTTTCCCATCATACTTATGGACTCTATTTCTCCTCGGTTACATGCAAAATCTAATGCGCAATAGTTGTTTACATTGATACCAGTCCTAAATTGTTTCTTTGTGTGCACCCCACCATCTTGCAGGTGTTTCCTTGAGTGAAATATCTAGGGCTAAGATCCTATGATTTTCTAACGCATCCTCTTCATCATATATTGCCAAGAATTCCTCTAAGTCATTTAACCCATGAAAAATGGGAGGTTCTCTTATCTTTGTACCAACCCATCTTACTGCACAATCTATTCTTGCGCACCTCCTTGTGGAAACTTCATGTAATCACTGGTACCAATTATACAAACACGTGTCTAAGTCAGAATCACATGATGTAATGCTTCTCTAGCTGAGTACCCCATTTGCAGTTGTGTTAACATAATCCTCCTCTTGTGTGGTGGTTCCATACAACTTGTTTATTTCTTCTATATCCAAACAAGTGGCCTCTACAAACCTTTCTCCTTCTGATGGATCCAATGGTGCAATGACTCTATATTAGCTTGATTCAAAAGTCATTTTTCTTATCTTTAGGTTGATTATAGCCTAGTTATCAAATGCCCAATCCAATCCATAAAATGTTGGGTAAGGTGTTGTTCCATATACTATCTCTATTACTTCAAAATATATCATAGTGCACACTCCATCCAAATCTAATGTCACACCTTTAAGCCTTCCAATTGGTAACACTCTATGTTGATTTTCTAGTTTCAATAAGACAGGTGAATAACCTAGTGTGGTTTCTCCCATACACTACCATGTCTTCTTAGGTAATACATTTACTTCAGAGCCTAAGTCCAATATAATATCTCCCATGTTGAAATCCCCAATATTATCATTTAGTTTGAATTCTATGCTTGTCCTTCTTCTTGTATGGAGATGATTGATTGTTTTCTTCTCTAATTTCCCTTCTACCTCTGTGTTTCATCTTTCTAGTAGATTTTATAAATACCTTAACAAATTATGGATCATTCAATAACTTAACACATGATTGTATAAAAGTATTTATGGTACTTTCTTTCTCTAAAGGTTTTCCTTCACTGGTATGGTCCATTGAGGATGACACCTCATACATTGGTGAGTTCTGAGTTTTTTGCACGGATGATGTAGACACAACATTTTTCTTGATAAACTCTTGTCTGACCTCCTTAATTTTTCCTTTTCTTTTTGTGCGTCAAACTGCTTCTGTGGATCAATATTCTTCTTAACCCATTGGTGTTGCACTGGATATTGTTTTGTTGCATAATTTTTTATATTGGTTCCACCTCAAGTGACTATATTGATGTTTCTGCCATCATCCCTAGATTCTGCAAAAATCCACTGGACATTATGGTTGCTCTCGTTCCTTTTTTCTTGGATATTTCCCAAGAGTATTGGGCAGTGTCCTGTGTCATGGTCTGTTGTTCCACAGTACATACATGTCACTGGTGGAAGTGGATAATCCATTGCATAATTTCCTGGTTGTTGGAAGTTGTGGCACACTACTGGTCCTCTGCCTAATCCAAAACCTCATCTTCCTCATCCTCCACTTCTATATCCACCTTATGGTGGTGGTACCTCGCTGAACTAAGGTGCATCTTGCCCTGTCATTATTTATTCTTGCACCCTATAAGTATCTGAAGTTCTTTCTCTAATCAACTCCATCGTTCTACAAGCCTTATCATCATGACCCACTGACTTGAAAAAATTGCAATATGAACTTTTGGGTACTATCTTATACTTATGCATCATTGGAAAATGATATGAATCATGCCCATGAATTTTACAAATCTTGCACCATGGACCTTCTGTTGGTAAGGGATTTGGTACACCTATTTCCATATACTGTGAAAAAGTTGGACATTTGTTCTTATGATGTCCTTCTGTCCTACATAGGGTACACCAGAAAACTTATCTTTTCTCTTTTCCCTTATTTTGGTTAAGTTGAAATGTTAGATTCTTCAAATCCTCCTTCATATCATCTATTGTTGGATCTATCTTATGATACTGGTAATCTTCCAGTTGTAAGGCTTCCTACAAAGCCTCTTCTTGAGTTTGCAATTTTTTTTTGTCTTAATGGGTATTTCAAGTGTGGTAACAGTGAGTTCACAAATAAGTGCCTATGTTGCATGTCAGTAATTTCATATTTCAACTTACCTTTTAGACATTTGAATCTCTGATCAATCTCCCAAATAGACTCACCTGATTTTTTCATGATTTCAATCATTTTATTCATGTACTAGTCTTATGAGTCGGGCTTCTGAAATTCATTTACCAATAGTTTTTTCACATCTGCAATAGTCTTTGGTACTCCCTGTGGATTGTTTACATATAGGCTCATGTACTAGTCTAGTGCATGGTCTCTTAGTGTGATAGCTAACTGCATGAATTTTGTATCTTCATCTGTGATTTTCTTTTCTTCCTAGATATTCTCATGGATTAATAAGTGATTTTCAAGGTTCTCTGATGCCTCTCCCCAAAATTATGGTAATTTGATTGTGGGATTATGTCCTACCATTTTTAACTATCTTGAACTACTGCTTCCGCACGGTGTAGAAAATTGAATGTTACTTCTTGAACTAACTCCCCCAATTGATGCTTCTTGAATGGATCCCTGTCCTGTTTCTTTTCTTCCACTAAAATTTGGTTGTCTAAAAGTTGGTGTTCTTTCTATTGTATTAGTCGCACATGGGTTTGTAGGTTCCATAGTGATGGTGATATAGATTGGAGTTCTTCTTGTTGTTCCTGACCCTAGACCTCTTTTTTTCCTTTCATATGTTGCACATAGGATTTCCCCAATCTGCTCCACAACTTGAATATCCTCTACCTCCTCTTCGTCACTTGTCAAGCCCTCTTTATCGGCTATGAATCTCTTCTTGTTATTCATTTTATATTGGTAGGGTACTCTGATGGACATATTTCTATATTTTTCCATTATCTTATTTATCTATTCTTATTCCATCATTATTGGGTCAGTGGGCTCCTTATTCTTTCCCTTATCCATCTCTTCTTCCATATCTCAACCTCCTTTCAGTGCTTCCCCCCTTCCCCCATGCACACAGGGAATTTTAGCTGTCTGATTCCATTGTAATCACATCATTTCCATATAGTAAAATATTGATTGAAGTATACAACACTATGATGTACCTACCTCTGGGTCCTTTTAGAAAATCCTTCTCTGCTACAGTGTAAGACTTCATGGTATCTATTGCAAATTCGATGATAAACCCTGTAACAATATTGTACTATGCACGTAAATGTTTTATTATCTTGTTGTAACTTCTTGATATCCACATGATTCCACTCTAGCTGTCTGATTCTATTTTTAGGGTGGTTTTCCTTTAACCTCAATAACCACTCCTACAACAAATGCATGAAATCACAAAAAAATACCTCATGCAGGTCACTAAACATATATTTGTCGAGATATTTTCACGATGTTAACTTAGGGTTTCTTTATTCCTTCTAAGCAAACTCAAGTTCCTTTGTTTTCAACCATCTTTCAATATCTTCCTTCATTAGATTCCATGGCCTGAACATTCCCTTCTATACATTTATTCTCCATGTGTTTCTTCCACGGATCCCATCCACTCAATCCTATGCAGTTCTAGCCGGAAACATAACCATTTGTTGGTTGTTCCTCTCTTACTTCTTCTTAGGCTAGCCCAGGTTCAGATCTCAATAGGTTTCCAACAAAACTCTTAAAAATATCGGCCCTCCTTGTACACCAGAAGGAAACGATGCACACAAGGTGAAAAACATAGTCTAATCCGAGATAAACTTTATGAGTGACTACAATACCCAAGTGTTTGCAGTCTAGGAGTGAGTGTGGATCTTGTATGGTGTTCTTCCTTCCTTATGCATTATCCTTGTTAATTATTCAAGTAATTGTATGATTTATTCATCTTTAAACCTATGCATGCATGCTAATATATCTAATTTAACCATTCATTCATAAGATAATGATAAACAAAAAGTAAACATTCATTAACAATCACACAGATAAAAAGGTTTACCATGGTTAAACCCCCTCCTGGCGCTATGTCCAAAAAGATCTGGATTCTCTGTTCTTTTATTTAATCTTCTCCAAAATATTGCGTTGTGCGCATTACATATTCAATAATACAATCAAGAGTGAGGGTAAGAATCATTTGTGAGCATGACTATATCACACCAGGCTCCTCAACCTATGATCCAACACTCAAATAATACCTTACTCGACTCTTCTACAAGACTTATTATCATTACCAACTTACATAATAATAAACTCTCTTTGTTATGATCTTAATTGACCTCTCTGTATCTCGCATCTAACACATGTTCATATCTATCTCTTTATCTATCTCTATCTCTATCTCTCATAGACCTCATAGGTCCTTATTTATACTATTTTATCATCTTGTAGCCACTATAATCTTGTCCAAAACCCTAACCCTATCGTGGTTAGGCTTGTCTGCTTGTGTGTCGCGTTTCTTTTCCTCTTGCGTGCTTCTTTTCCTTCTTTTTTAGCTTGTTGTTTTCTTGCCACCTGTTGTGCACAATCCAAAATTAGGTATTCCTTTCCAAAAATAGGTATTTAACCAAAATAGATCTTTCTCCAAAAATATGCATGTGCCCAAATTAGACTTCCTTCTCAAAATAGTCCTGCACCCAACATCGCCCAAACAAAAAGATTAGTACATTCAATTTTTTAAATAATTTGAAAATGTCTTTGCATGGAGGTATGAATATATTAATACTTATAATCCTAACATTTCACAACATCAAAGTCCCTTTAAGTAATAAATATGTCCTTCAGGTAGAAATAGAGACAACTCAAACCCATTCTACACCCTTTGGTATAAATATAATTGAAAAAAAATTGTGATGTCAAAATCATTATCCTGGTCAAATATTCAAAGTGGGTTTAAAACTTGGTTCTTTTCCAAAAAAGAATTTGTATATAATACTATGTTTAGACTTAAATTTGAACAGAGTTTCCATGAAGGAAAACTACCCACTACCAAAGATATTTGGGGACTCTAATTTGATCATAGGCCAAGTATGAAATAGATGTCATGCTAAGCATCCCCCGTGAATATAATTAGAGAGACTCCCGATTGGTTGTAAATTTCATACCACACGATCTGGATCACCTCTCTTATTCCATTCAGGTCCTGCATAGAGATTCCATCCCTAATAATATAAAACAATATATGGTTTTTGAATATGAAGAATAGATTAAAAGAATCATGAAATCTAATATATGAATATTCAAATTTGAATATAGATTCAGATTTAGATGAATATGGATAACACTAGAAACATATCATTCTATAGATCAATTGTGGCTTGAAATGTTTAGAGGAAACAAGGTTACACAACTCAAAATCAATTTCATTTATAGAGGGTTGGTTCCATTGGATATGATTCTCAATCAAATGATGTACCTTAGAAAACCTCCATGAAACCAAAACCATTAGAAGTGGAGGACTGCAACCTAGGCATAGAAGTTGATCCAACATTCATCAAATTATCAAAGTTGATTTTTTCTCCCAAAGAAAAATATCAGTACATTTAATTGTTTAAGTAATTCGAAAATGTATTTTCATATAGGTATGAAAATCTTAAGACTTATGATCCTAAAATTTCACAACATGAAATTCCTTTGCAGGAAAAAATATGTCCTTTTAGATAGAAATAGAGACAACTCAAACTCAATATACAACCTTTGGTACAAACATAATTGAAAAACAATTATGATGTCAAAATAATTATCCCCATTAGATATTCAAAGTGGGTTGAAAACTTGGTTCTTTTCCAAAAAAAATGGTTATATAAGACTATGTATAGAGTTAAAAAAATTGAACTGAGTTTCCTTGAAGGACAACTACCCCCTACGAAAGATGCATCAAATGCTACAAAAACTAGTGGGGTCTAAAAACATGTCCATGTTGGATTTTTTTTGAGATATAATTAGGTTAGAATGGAACTATAAGATGTAATAAATACTACATTCTCCACTCTATGAGGAACATTTTCCTATGTAAGGATTCCTTTTGGATTGGTAAACTATGGGTCTAAATTTTAAGAGAGATATGGATTATGCATTTGTTGATATCACATGTGTTTATTGTGATATATATTGATAACTTAACTATTTTATCAACAAGATGTTGGACAACTGAGAGGGGGGGTGAATCAGTTGTCACTATGCTTAAACAATTATATCCATTTTTAAACTCATTACATAACTCTCAATGATGATCACAATAAATAAGCAGTAGAGTATTCAACATCAATCATACACATGTATAATTTAGAGATAGATATTCCTGAGGAAACCCATAAAGGGTGAAAACCTCTTCTTCTTTATATGATAATTATTTTCTGTACATTATCATTCTTATGAGCACCAACTCATAATGAGGCTACCACCTCTATTTTGAAAGCTGCTACTTGCTGAGAGAACCAACTCTGGTTTCTCTAGCACCCACTAGAAGGAAGTACCAACTCCCTAAATGTTCTAACACCAACTTCCAATCATACAGGCACCAACCTGTATATCAGAGAACCAATGTTCTGCCTTGCACCACCCTGCCACCCTGGTTTCTCTGGCTGCAACAAGATGGAAGCTATAAATCCCTACGTTAAAGCACCTACTTGAAATTCTGAGGAAAATAGTCCTCCCTAGCACCTCCCAACCACCCTGAAATATAAAACTTTTCTTTCTGTGAATTTATTACAGTGATTCAATAGTTGTCAATGGCTTACCAGACTTATCATTGTTATGTTATGCTGCTCTGCTCTGCCTGCATCAGTGTCTTCCTGCTTGCATACTCTTCATATTTCTAATCTTCTCCTTTGTCTTAGCATGCACACCTCGTCTTTCTCTTCTTCTCACAAATATGTATCTCTTTTACTTTATTCTTCTATGCTTCATCTCTTGCACATCATGCTTCTACATGCATTCATCACTCACAATAGCAGCTGCAATATCTCTTCTCTGTTCTTCATTTTTATAGTCTCTGTGCACCATGCGCATGCTACATGCGCTATCCCACTACATACACTTCACTGCATTCATCATCACTGGCCCTTCTCCTGAGATCCTTTGGATTTCCTGACTGTAACAGTATTCGACCCACTTCCATCTGTCAGTCAACTCTATGATGATTCTACACTCCACTGGAAATTGCATCGAGACTCTTCGTCTTCTCTGTCGATCACCCTGAAGACTCTTCGAATTCTCTGGCAGATGCAATCACTTCCTTCTAGTAGTTACTGAGAGAATCTCCGTGCGTTCATGTGTTTCTTGCCTTCTATATTCCTGAGGAAAAATTTACAGTGGGTGTTTATCCTTCCTGGCTAATCCCTTTCCTTTCACATGTGGCCTTAGGCGATAACCAAATGCTTATTCATAAAGTGTTTAATTATTTCACGATCCAGGATATACAGTTGCCAGTTGCCTCACTCCACTCGTGAAAACTCTGAAATGGAGCCTAGCTTTTCTAGCTCCTTCCCCTCACTTCCACTGATAGGACTGCTGGTTGTGACTACAGCCCCATTCGAAAGTGCATTTCGCGATTTCTCACTTCGGGGATTCTCCCGTGAGTCCCTTGACTCCTCCAACTCTTGGTACCTAAAATGGAGCCTGGCTATGCTAGCTCCTTCCACTCACATGACCACTGGCAGTGACCATAGCCTAATTCAAAAATGCATTTCACAATTTTGTGTTTCGGGGATTCTCGCATGAGTCTCCTTGACTCCTTCCTCTGGAATTCTCGATATCCAAAATGGAACCTAGAATCTTGCACGATCCTACCTTCACGTGACCATCGACGATTACCACAGCCTAATTCAAAAATGCAATTCGCAATTTCGCATTTTAGGGATTCTGTGATGATTCGTCTCGATTCTCCATGTTGCGAACTCTGAAACAGAGGTTGGATGCACTAGCTCTTCTCTCCAACTCTCGATGATGTGACCATGAGATATGACCACTTGCTAATCATTTGAGCACTTCTCTCTCCAGATCAACGATCCACGATTCATGGTGATCAGACGACTAACCTTCGCCCTGGAACTTCAGCTTTCGAGACTTTGGGGGAGTGTTGATGCTAAAACTCCCAAAACTAAACTCCTGGAGTGATGTCACTCTTGCGTCACTCGATGACGTGTCATGAGCCAAGTGTCTTCCATGTGTCACTTCTTGGATCGACGGTCCAGATTTGTCCTCGATCCAACAGTTGATATTATATCATCATTTCATATTTTGTGAGTTTGAGAGGTTAGGGAACCTCCTTCCTTTGACCTTTCAGTTAGCGAAATGTTGATCTTTATCCATGTGTCCTTCTTGGATCAACGATCCATATTTATCCTCGATCCAACGACTGATATTATATCGTCATTTCACATTTCGTGAGTTGGAAGGATAGCCCACCTCGTGCCTTTGACCTTTCAGTCAGTGAAATTCCAATCGCTCTCCATGTGGCCTCTGGCTTCAACGACCAGGATCATTTCATGATCTCGCATATCTCGAGTTCAAGGGGTTAGAGCACCTCCTTCCTTTGACTTTCCAGTCAACAAAAAGATGATCTGTGACCACGTGTCCTGCCCGAAGATGAATGGTCCTCCTTCTTTCATGATTTTGTAATCTCGCTTCTCCTTTCACTTTAAAGAACGTGCAAGTTCTCCTAGATCCAACGAGGGTCAGACCCCGCGCTCAGATCTAATGCCCAATATATGTCCTCCATCTATGTTCTCCTATTGTATGGACTTACGATGTCTTCCGAGCCTATTTTCCATCACTATTATTGCCATCGTTGTTCTTTCCATCAATGACAAGGTCACTCCCAACTGTAAACCTGCCAACAATATCCCCCTTTGGCATTGATGGAAACCCTGAATGGATATGCTAATCTGTTTGGACCTCCAGCTATAGCATCCGGTATGGACCAGTCCACTCCTTTTCTGCCCCTTTGAAATCAATGTCAAAGAAAACATGCTCCCCCTGAGCTATTGCATTACTTCGTTGGAGGTATAAGATATGGAACCAACACATACTCCCCCTAACAGGATGGCCTCTCTTAGGTGTAAGACGGGATGATACCTAGCTTCTGACAAAGATATTCAAATGGTGTCTTGGCTAGGGGTTTAGTAAATATGTTTGTAATTTGTTCTGTGGTTGGAATGTAATGAACCTAAACAATCTGATTGGTGACCTGCTCTCTCAAAAAATGGTATTTTATGGGAATATGCTTGGTCTTGGAGTGGAATACAGGATTCTTTGACACACTTATGGCACTAGTGTTATCACAATGAATTGGGATCGATACAGTGTATTTTACCTCCAAGTTTGCAAGTGTCTGAATCATCCATAATACCTGAGTGCAACAAGTAGTAGCAACAATGTACTTTGCCTCTGTAGTTGATAAAGAAATGGAACCTTGTTTTTTACTCAACCATGATACTAGAGAATCTCCTAAGATGAATGCACCTCCACTCATGCTTTTTCTTTCATCCATGCAGTTAGCCCAATCAGCATCTGAGTAGACTAATAATTGAAAATTTTGATTCTTAGGATACCATAGGCCATAGTTCATTGTTTCTTTCAAATATTTGAATATTCTTTTGACAGCTAGTAAATGACTCTGTTTGGGTGTTGCTTGATACCTTTCTACTATTCCAACAACATGCATTATGTATGGACGGGATGTTGTGATATACAATAGGCTTCCTATCATTGACCTATATGAACTTTTATCAACATCAGGTGAGACATCATCCTTTCTTAATTTGCATCCATTAACCATAGGTGTGCCCACAGGTTTAGAATCTTCCATTTGAAACCTTTTCAACATTTCTCTTAGATATTTTTCTTGAGAAAGAAACATTCCTTTAGACTTCTGAGTAATTTGTAGACCAAGAAAAAATGGCAGTTCCCCTATCATAGAAATTTCAAACTCAGACTCCATGGTAGAAGAAAACCATTTTACCAATGAATCATTATTATATCCAAAGATGATGTCATATACATAGACCAACACGATAAGCAAGTCATTACCCTCTATTTTGATATATATAGTGTTGTCAATTGTTCCTCTCTTGAACCCTTTGTCTTGGAGATACTTATCCAATCTGTAATACTAGGCACAAGGAGCTTGTTTTAACCCATATAAGGCTTTCTTCAGCTTGCATACTAAGTCAGGATTATATGTCAGTTAGAAACCCTCTAGTTGTTCCATATAAACTTCTTCTTTTAAATATCCATCTAGAAATGTTGACTTGACATCCATTTGATAAACTTTAAACCTGTTATGACAAGCATAGGCAAGAAATATTTTGATCGCTTCTAGTCTTGCTACTAGTGCAAATGCTTCATCAAAATCCAGTCCTTCTATTTGAGCATAGCCCTTATAGACCAATCTTGCTTTGTTCCTGACAACTTGTCCCTTCTCATTCATTTTTTTCTTAAAGATCCATTTGGAACCAATGATATTTTTACCTTCAGGTCTAGGAACCATCTCCCACATATTGTTTTTCTCAATCTGATCAAGTTCACCATTCATGGCTTTAACCCAATGGTCATCTTTGCTAGCTTCATTGAAATTCTTGGGTTCCATCATGGATATGAAGGCTATATGTGATTGTTCGGTGATTTTTATTATCTTTCTCCCGGTTTGTATAACTGTCTTTTTCACCAATTATCTGACTTGTAGGATGACTCTTTTGAGTGATTCTGGAGGAGGAATTTGATGTTGTCTGCTGATTTGAGTCTGTCTAAATATTTGCATCTTCAGAGTCTTCTTGTTCTGATTCTTGGACCTGTTTATCTTCAACTTCATCTATATCCTTTGTTGTTGATTCAGTATTGTTCACCTCTCTTACTGGGATTCTTTCATCAAATTTTATGTCAATATAATCAACCAATCTATGCAGCCTCTTATTATCGCATCTGTATCCTTTACTGTTTGTAGCATACCCTAAGAAGATGACTTCATCAGGCATGTCATCATACTTACCAAGGTTATCATCATTATTCTTTATGTAACACTTACTCCCAAAGACTGTGAAGTGTTTGATTGAAGTAGGTCTCCCATACCATAGTTCATAAGGTGTCTTGTCAGTGTGTGGTTTGAGGTGGGATTTGTTAAGAACATGGAATGTTGTGTGTATTTCTTCTACCCAGTAGGTTTGACCAATGTTCTTCTCATTCATCATTGACCTGGACATTTGCCGTATTGTTCTATTTTGCCTCTCAACTACTCCATTTTGCTGTGGAGTTCTTTGGATTGTGTATTCTCTCTTGATTCCATGTTTATCATAGAATTCCTTGAACCCACTTTACATAAATTCACCTCCTCTGTCTGATCTTACTGCCTTTAACCTCTTGCTTGTTTGATTCTTAGTTAAAGCCTTAAATATTTTAAATTTCTCAAATTATTTAGCTTTTTCCTTGAGAAAGGCAACCCAAGTAAGTCTGGAGTAATCATCAATGATCAACATGAAGTAGTTTTCTTTCCCTATGCCTTCCTGTCTTGATGGTCCACATAAATCCATATGAACTAGTTGGAGTGGTTTCTTTGTTAAGTAGAGCTCTTGGATTTAAAATGTGTCCTGGTTAGCTTTCCTACTTGGTAGGGTTTACACATAGAATCTTGTGGCTTTGATATTCTCGGAAGATCTTTTACTGCCTTAATATTTTTTATCTTGATTAAGTGGTCAAAGTTTAGATGTCCAAGTCTCCTATGCCATAACCAGATCTCATCATGTTTGCTTAGATGCCACTCTTATCTATATTATTTCAACACATATACAATATTTTATGTCCTTATGCCTTTAGCCACCACTTGTCCTGACTTTATATAATTTATCTTGCAGTCCTTGGAAGTGAACACCACTTCACATCCTCTGTCACACATTTGACTTACACTAAAAGATTATGTTTCATCCCATCTACAAGCAGAACATTCTGGGCTTTTCCTTTGCCATTACTTAGACTCACCATCCTTTTACCCTTGATTTTACTTGGAGCATCATTTCCAAAGGTTACATTTCCTAATTTGCTTTCACTTAGAGATAGAAGCTTACCTTTGTCTCTCGTCATATGTTTGGAGAAACCATTGTAAATATACCAGGGGTTTTGTTGTCTTTGGGTTGATAGAACTAGTCCACACTTGTCATTTTGTTTCATCTTCCAAACCTTGACATTTTCAGTAGAGGGGTTCAAATATGGCTCGTAGTTCCTTAAGCGACAATCTGCATCTTTATGTCCAAAATTATGGCAGGTGTAACATTTTGGTTCATTGAATAAAGTATCATAATGATTGTTATGCTTAACCTGTGTCCCTTTTCCATCCATCACATTATTTGCAGTCTGTGATTGTTTGTTACTTGGCTATATCATTCTTTATTGTGGAAGACATCTATTCCTTGAACATTTTGATTGCTAATATTTAAATCTTAAAGAACAGTTTACATCTTTGTGACCAAAGTTAGAACAGAAATAACAATATCCATAGAAAAATCCTTTGTACCTGGAAAATGGTTGTCTTCTTTGAGAAGGTCGATTTCTTCCATGATGATGATTTATTTCAATAGAGAGTACATTATTTCTTTGATATATAGTTTCATTTATGGTAACTCTTTCCTTACTCCTCCTGGGCAACTGATTATCTTCTTTTGTTTCTGCAGGTTTTTTGTTGTCACTAGTGGTAGATTTGAAAAACTTGATGGTTTTTTGTTGCTTGTCTAATCACTACTTGATCTCTCTTTATAACCCAGACCTGTTTTCATCTTTGGGTTTCTTTGTTGATTCATAATGGTGGCCAATTCTTATGAGGCTTCGATACTTGACATATTCTGATGATACAAGGCTTGAAACTTCTCCAACTCTTTCCTAGTTTTCACTACTTCCTTTTCCAGAGCTTCAAATCTTGCCTTATTTTCTAATAATTGTTGTTTCAGAATGTCTTCGATTTTCTTTGCCTCTTATAATTCCATTTTTAGTAGGACAATGTCTTCATCAGGTTTTGTACTACCTTTCTTGAACTATATCAACAATCGTTTTTGTTTTCTCT
This sequence comes from Picea sitchensis, assembly GCA_010110895.2. Taxonomy (NCBI): domain Eukaryota; kingdom Viridiplantae; phylum Streptophyta; class Pinopsida; order Pinales; family Pinaceae; genus Picea; species Picea sitchensis. Next base: position 18,923 of record SNQJ01S0052496.1, read on the forward strand.
TCTTAATTCTAAGTCTATCAATCTCTTCTAGTGCACTGATCAGTTCTCCTTCCATGTCAACCACAGCTTCTTCTTCATTAGCATCACTTCCTATGATTTTATTATCATAATCCTATTTGGCCATAAGCATGAATTCATTTAGTTTATCTTCAATAGAGGAGTCATTGTCTTCATCATCTGAAGGATCATCATCATTGTTTACACAAACACTTTTCTTCTTAAAATTATTCTCTTTAAAGAAATTGTTGTGTTTGTTCTTCTCCTCATCATAATATGTTTGATCCTTTCTTTTGTGAGGACATTTATTTGAAAAATGACCTATCTTACCAAAGTTGAAACATTTGAAAGGAAGTTTACCTTTGTATTTTCTTGATCCCTTCTTCAGTCTTCTCACAAATTTTGGTTCAATTTCATCAGGCTCAGAATCCTCATTCTTTTCTGCTTTAAATGATGATTTTCTGGAGGTGGGTTTATCTTTAACTACTCTCATTTCATATGCAGTCAACGGTCCTAGAATTTGATCAAATGCCAAGGCTTTAGATCATTAATTTATTCTATAGCAGAGACCTTCAGGTTGAACCTATCTGGTAGAGATCTCAAAATTTTCTGAACTAAAGAGGGTTCCTCAATTTTTTCACCAAGTGCTTTCATTGCATTTACCAGTTCTTCAACTCTCAGAAAGTACTTTCCAACAGTTTCATCCTCCTTCTTCTTCCACTGTTCAAATTGTACTTTGTATGTTTGAAGTTTGGCATCCTTTACCTTCTCATTACATTCATAACTGCTAATGAGTTTGTCCCACATTTCTTTGGCAGTTTCTAAGTGCATAACTTTTACAAACTCTTCTTTTGAAAGCCCACTTAGGATAGCATTCATAGCCTTAGCGTTGAAGCTGGATTCTAGCTTGTCATCCTTATTAGCTAGTACAACTGGCTTTACATAACTAGTCTCTACCACATCCCAGACAACTTCACCTAAATCCATTATGTAGGTTCTCATTCTAACTTTCGAGAAGGAAAAGTTTGTTCCATTGAATAGAGGGGCCTTATTGGTTGAAGTTCCTTCATGGCTTGACATGTTTAAGCTCTAGGATCTACCCTTATATAAAAGAGGCCTGCTCTGATACCAATTTTTGGACAACTAAGAGGGGGGGTGAATCAGTTGTCACTGTACTTAAACAATTATATCCATTTTTAAACTCATTACAGAATTCTCAATGATGATCACAATAAATAAGTAGTAGAGTATTCAACATCAATCACACACATGCATAATACAGAGATAGATATTTCTGAGGAAACCCATAAAGGGTGAAAACCTCTTCTTATTTATATGATAATTATTTTTTGTACATTATCATTCTTATGAGCACCAACTCATAATGAGGCTACCACCTCTGTTTTGCAAGCTACTACTTGTTGAGAGAACCAACTCTATGGTTTCTCTAGCACCTACTAGAAGGAAGTACCAACTCCCTGAATGTTCCAGCACCAACTCGATCAAAGCACCAACGTGTAGTCATACAGGCACCAACCTGTATATCAGAGAACCAATGTTCTCCCTTGCACCACCCTACTGCCCTGGTTTCTCTGGCTACAACCAGATGGAAGCTATAAATCCCTATGTTCAAGCACCTACTTGAAATTCTGAGGACAATAGTCCTCCCTAGCACCTCCCAAGCACCCTAAAATATAAAACATTGCTTTCTGTGAATTTACTACAGTGATTCAATAGTTTTCATTGGATTACCAGGCTTATCATTGTTCTTCTATGTTGCTCTACTTTTCTTGCATCAGTGTCTTCCTGTTTGCATCCTCTTCAGTTTTATGACCTTCTCCTCTGTCTCATCATGCACACCTCATCTTTCTCTTATTATCACATATATGCATCTTTGTTCTTTTCTTATTATGTGCTTCAGATCCTGCACATCATGCTTCTACACGCATGCATCACTCACAACAACAATCACAAGATCTCTTCTATGTTCTGCATTTTTATAGTGTCTGTGCAACTTGTGCATGCTGCATGTGCTATCCCACTGCATACACTTCACTACGTTCATCATCACTATCCCTTCTCCTGAGATCCTTTGGATTTGTTGACTGTAACAATATTTGACCCACTTCCATCTGTCATTCGACTCTATGATGAGTCTACACTCCACTGGAAGTTGCCTTGAGACTCTTCATCTTCTCTGTCGATCACCTTGAAGACTCTTCGAATTCTCTGGCAGATGCAATCACTTCCTTCTGGCAGTTACTGAGAGAATCTCCATGCGTTCATGCATTTATATCCTTCTGTCTTCCTTAGGAAAACTTTAGAGTGGGCGTTTATCCTTTCTGGCTAATCCCTTTCCTTTCACATGTGGCCTTAGGCGATAACCAAATGCCTATTCAGAAAGTGTTCCACAATTTCACGATATGAGATATACAACTGTTAGTTGCCTTCCTCCACTCATTAAAACTCTGAAATGGAGCCTAGCTTTGCTAAATCCTTCCCTTCACTTCCACTGATAGGATCGTTTGTTGTGACCACAGCCCCATTCGAAAGTGAATTTCACGATTTCGCACTTCAGGAATTCTCCCGTGAGTTCCTTGACTCCTCCAAATCTTGGTACCTAAAAATGGATCCTAGCTATGTTATCTCCTTCCTCTCACAAGACCATCGGTGGTGACCACATCCTAATTCAAAAATGCATTTCACAATTTCATGTTTCGGGGATTCTCCCGTGAGTCTCCTTGACTCCTTCCTCTGGAATTCCTAATATCTGAAATGGAGCCTAGAATCTTGCATGCTCCTACCTTCATGTGACCACCAGCGGTTACCACAGGCATTCAAAAATGCATTTCACATTTTCACATTTCGGGGATTCTGTGATGAGTCGTCTCGACTCTCCATGTTGCGAACTCTGAAATGGATCTTGGATGCACTATCTCTTCTCTCCAACTCTCAATGATGTGACCACGAGATATGACCACTCACTAATCATTTGAGTGCTTCTCTCTCTAGATCAATGGTCCATGATTCATGGTGATCAAACGACTATCCTCTGCCCCAGAACTTCAGCTTTCAGGACTTTGGGGGAGTGTTGATGCTAAAAATCCTGAAACTAAACTCCTGGAGTGATGTCACTCTTGCGTCACTTGATGATGTGTCATGCACTGAGTGGCTGCCACATGTCCATATTTTTCCTCGATCCAACGGTTGAGATTTTATCATCATTTCATGTTTCACGAGTTCAAGAGGTTATGGAACCTCCTTCCTTTGACCTTTCAGTTCGAGAAATGCTGATCTTTAGCCACGTGTCCTTCTTGGATCGACGGTCCAGTTTTTTCCTCGATCCAACGGCTGAGATTATATCATCATTTCACGTTTCACGAGTTGGAAGGATAGAGCACCTCGTGCCTTTGACCTTTACGTCAACAAAATGCCAATCGCTCGCCATGTGTCCTCTGGCTTCAACGGCCAGGATCATTTTGTGATCTCACATATCGCGAGTTTGAGGGGTTAGAGAACCCCCTTCCTTTGACTTTCCAGTTAGAAAAATGTTGATATGTGACCACGTGTCCTACCCAAAGATGGACGGTCCTCCTTTTGGGATTTTGTAAGACCGCTTCTCCTTGCACTTTAAAGAATGTGCAAGTTCTCCTGGATCCAACGACGATCGGACCCCGCGCTCGAATCTAATGCCTGAGATCTGTCCTCCATCTATGTGCTCCTCCTGTCTAGACTTACGATTTATTCCTAGCCTATTTTCCATCGTTGTTCTTTCCATCAATGACAAGCTCACTCACAACTATAAACCTGCCAACACAAGAGTTGTTGATCATCTCAAACATCTAAGGTAGGATTTTGAAAGGTGCATAAAATTTGGCATATCCCTCAATACCAAGAAATATTTCTTTGAGGCATATAGTGGTTACACAGGGAGTCAATATTGATCTAGAGAGGGTAGAAGTAATACATACTATCTCTCTTCCTAGAAATAAGAAATCTCTCATTCTCAACAATAAAATTTGGAATATACCTCCATAAAAAAGAAAATGACTGGAATGTTGAAAAACTATTGTGAGATCAAATAGGATGACTCAACTAAATATTCATTCTCAACAATAAAGAAATAGATGGGAGAAATTTATATGATAATGAGACCTGACTATAATAAATACTTCATGATTTTTTTGTTTCCTTTTATGCACATTCTTTTTGCAGTCCTCCTACAGAAAATGATGAAGGATGTTTCATGATTTTTTGCCTCCACTTGGTCTCTTCCCAAGATATCTATTGATGTTATTTTTTTTCCAGTAAACCTAGTTCATCCATTTTTAGCTCCTATCTTGGATCATAGTTTCACTTATAAAATATTCAAGTGAACGACTTCTCCTATAGTATCCATCCTCCAGAGTGAATCTAATTACACCGAAACAACAACCATATAAATTATTAATTGCGGCTAGTTCAACTAAAGTCCCCAATAGAGATTTCACTGCCAAAAGTAATTCAACATAATTGTCATTTAAATATATCTTAGCACCCTATAACATCATGTTTTTCAAGAAGGTAACAATCAAATCTCTTCATTGCCAAATTCATATAACTATATCCACAACAAAATACAAATTATTATCTATTTGACCCTGTTGACGGGCGAAATCGACCGTCCGTCAACTGAGAGAGTGGAACCGGTCCGGGGTTGTCTAAATAACCCAAGCCATTTGGAATGGACCACCCTGACGAGTTTAACGGCTCCGTTGGCCACTCTAAGGTCTCCTAAGAAAACCAAAGAGAGAATTGATCTGAGCTAAGTAATCTAAACTAAGGAAACTAGAAACTAATAAAACAAACTAAAACAAACTAACTAACTAAATAAAATAAATCAAACTAAAATAGAGGAAACTAGAAACTAATAAAACAAATAAAAGAACTAATATACTAAAATATAAACTATGCTAACTATTCTATCTACAAACTACGAATTAATCTTATAATAACTCAAATCAACTGCCTAATTATCAGTTTAATTACAGTTTATTCACAAATATACATTACATACAAACTACAGATTTGAATAAAACCTGTAAAACTAATTTGCTTGCTGTCCCAAGACAGCGAAGATAACTCTTTTTGATTTTATGATTTATGAACAAGAAAGTAAACTAGCTGAAATTAAAACAAATCAAAACTATATCTATATTAAAATACTTAATAAAAGAAGCAAACTAAATACTAATTGACCTGGAAACGCTCCAAGTCTGCCCTGCGTATGATGGCTTCTAAGATGATTGGAGGAGGGAAACTCACACCGTTAAGTCCTTAAGCTTCTCGAAAACGATCAGTTGCGCTGCTTCTTGAAATGTGATACGGGACAAACAAGACATAAAAGAAATCATAACAATTTTCTGATTATAAATTCCTGCAAAAGGGAAACCTATTATGCAGCAAATCTATATATGATAATTCAATTTATAAAGAAGACAAAGCTATCATTCACAAATTGAATCAATAATTGTTATGTCTTTTATCTATTTGGAAGCAACAAGATATGTATAACAATAAGAAATTATATCACTTGAATTTGATTTAGATAGCAAAGTAATACTAAACCAGAAACAAAATGATATACAAAACTTGGAACAAAGTGTTGATATATTGAAAAGCAAAAGCTATAACAACGCA